>JAAWXA010000011.1:22346257-22438540 GCA_038090715.1 Florisuga fusca
GGGAGGCGGAGGCGGCGGGGCCGGGCCGGGTCTGTCGGGCTGCTGAGAGCCGCTGTCGTTGCAGGAGGACAAGATCAACGCGCTCATCAAGGCGGCCGGAGTGAACGTGGAGCCGTTCTGGCCGGGCCTCTTCGCGAAGGTGAGTGAGAGGGAGGCGGGGGAGCCGTGGGTGTCCGGGGGGGCTGAGGGGAGGAAGCGGCGGGAAGCCTGAGGGGAGGAGGCAGCGGGAAGCCTGAGGGGATGGCGGCTGCGGGGACACGGCGCCGGCTGCAGAGCACAACCACACAGCGACTGCCCCGCCATGGACCCCCACGCGTTGAGCTTCGAAATGCCGCCTGAAGGAGTGTGGAAAACCCCGAGTCGGAGGCAAAGGTGGAAAGGCAGCAGGCGGCTGTTCTGTCCTGAGGCTGTTTCAGCACCGCGCCCGTGGCGTGACTTGGCAGCTGCACAGAGCTGAAGGGAAGCTCATGAGGGTTCTTTGCTGTTTGCTCTCCCCAGGCTCTCGCTAACATCGACATCGGCAGCCTGATCTGTAACGTCGGAGCTGGTGGTGGTGGGGCTCCAGCTGCAGCTGCTCCTGCCGGTGGGGCTGCACCTGCTGGCGGGGCTGCCCCTGGTAAGTGGCTTCTGCCTCCAAGGCTGGAAGAAATACCTGGTTGAAAAGCTGGTTCCCCTCACAATTTAATGTGATTTGATGCGGGTGTTCTAGAGCAAAAGAGCCTGTGGAAAGGCTGGAATGGCATTCTGAGTCAGTGTACAGGACTAGTGTTACCTCAGAACTATGTCATCAGCGTCTCCTTGTGTTAGAGGGAGAGCACCTGCTTTCTAGCTTTTCAAATTTGGTAGAAATTAATTTTGAAGGCGCAAAACTATTTTCTTAGTAGTGGGAACAGTGGTCTCCTTGGGTTGTGAGCTGAGCTTGTTAGGTTGCTTAGGTTTTGCTTGTTGATGTTAGTCATTGTGTATGAAGTATTGTGTGGTGTGTGACTCCTAAGAGCTGATAAAATGGAAAAAATCCTGATTCCTTTCTCCTTTTCTAGCTGAGGAGAAGAAAGAAGAAGAAAAGAAGGAAGAATCAGAGGAATCTGATGATGACATGGGCTTTGGTCTTTTTGACTAAGTTTTGTACTTGTCTGCAATAAAGAACATGTACTCTTTGTCTCTCCTGTGGAGGTGTGTTTGAGGGGTGTGTGGGTCACCTGCAGGTACTGAAGCTGCTGGGACTGTGTTAATCTGGGGATTTAAGAGCTTCCTTGTCAGGACTTAACACAAGCAAAGCTCCCAAAGTTGCATTTGTCTGTATGGATAAAGGTGCACAGGTTGCCACAGGGAACAGGGGATGTGGGATGCAGCTCTTACCTGGGCCAGTTGGCAGTACCAGGGCATGAACCTGTTTGGGGGCAGCTGAAGGGGTGAGTGGGGAAAAATGCTGCAGTTGTCACTGAAAGGCTCTTTTGGGGGTAAATAAAGCTGGGACATGGGTTTCTCAGCAGCAGGTATGAAGCAGAGCAAAGCTTGCAGTGCAAGGCACCAAGTCTCAGTTGTATGGGGTGCTGGGTTTTTTGCCTTTCCAGGAAAAAACTGAAGGAGCATCTCTGAAAACTGCTCTGAAGGGTGGGTGCAGAACTGTGTAAGTTCATGAATTGAAAGGAGTAACTTTTAAGATGTATTTTTAAAATAACTTTCAGAGCTACCGGTGCAAGGCAAGGGCTGCCTTTCTAAAATAATCTGTGCCTTTCTAAAATAATCTGTGCCTTTCTAAAATAATCTGTGCATTTCTAAAATAATCTGTGTATTCTAAAATACTAAATGAAAACCATGCATTAGCAAAAAGTCTGTAAGGACTTTGGAGTTGTGCAGGAGGGTTGTTCCATATCCAGACCAACAATGGATGATGCAGTCTGTGATGTCCCATCTTTTTTTATTTTTTTTTGGAGATGCAGGCACCCATGGCACAGTTCAGTCCATGCACCCCCCTGCTGCTGAGGACTCAGTACTCAGCTTCCAAAATAGTTCCTGCAAACCCACTGAACTGCTCTCTTCCACCCCTTTTTAAAGAAACTTTCCCTAGAAAAACTGGTTTTGAGAAGTCTAAAGGAATGTAAGGAGTGACACCAATTAATCAGAAGTTTCACAGATGATAACATCAACTTGTCACTCTGCTCTGTAGCTGCTTTCTGGAAGACTTTAAAAAAAATCTGTTGCCTCCTTGGCTGCTTACTGTTGCTCCTTAAGTCCTGCATAAGTGAATCCTCAAAAACTTGTGGATTAGCTTTGGGGAAAAATTCCAAGCAGAGAAAATTCAGTGGTTTCTTCAAACACAGAGACAGAAAAAAATAATACAGGTAGAAGGTCACTGGTAACACCTTTTTAATAGGTCGAAGTAACTGTACAGTTCATTATATTCTTCCTGAGAATAATTTATATCCCTCAACAGCAAAAAGGGAGTGTGGTTTTTATTTTAACAGAACAGATGGCATAACTGGAAAACCAAGGAAAAATCTAATTACACAGCTCTACTGTAACTCCTCCCAGGCAAGATAGGACAAAAGGATGGGTTAGTTAACTAGTGGATTTAAAATATTCGACATGGCTTTAATCTTGTCTTTATAAATTATATAAAAATTAGGGGGCGTGAATGGTTACAGAACTCCTCTAAATGCAGCTCTGAATTGCTCTGGTACAAAGCAGCATTTTTGCTTCCAAGGAAAACAATGTTGCTACAAAAGAACTGGCACGTTATTCTGGTGAAAAAGACAAGAGTTTTCAGTTGTGTTCTACAGCTAGTTCCAAACAAATGCTTCACACATCCACATAAAAGTAAAAGGCAGGAAGATGAAGAGGGCTTTAGTTTTGTCTTGAAATGACTGAAGTCTTGAAAATATAGCTTTTTATTCTTTCTCTGTAAATTGTGATTAGCATATTGCGACGTAAGTGTTCTAATAAAAAAAAAAATTCCAGTCTGGATAGTTCATATACTGTGGGCAAGAATTCTCAGCCCTGAGGTTTCCCCGAATTCTTCACAATATCTTTCTCCAATCTGCTGCTCCAACAGTTTCGGCTCCGAGACCGTAACCCTGTGGCAGCCCCAGGCTAAGGGGGTTTGAAACCCACGTGTGCTCCATAGCTGTGATTTCCCAAGGACTCCTGTACAAACTTCATCTTGTCATCAAGCTTCCTGAATCCCAGACCAGCTTGGCTGTATGATAAAAACTTGGTCAAACGTTTGTCATGAGAGAGAACCAACAGCTGTCAGTCAGCTCTGCTGAAGCAAGAGGTGCTGGAAAGCCAGGATTACACCAGGTTAATCCTCACTGCTGGTGGAAGGTGAAATCACATCACAAGCAGAATTCCTTAAAAACAGCCTGATGAAACTTCCCTCGGAGCTTAGTGTGGTCTGGGATGACTGATCATTTTCAGTCTGGCTTGATCAATAACATCCAGCAAGTTTTTAGCATCCACAGCCAGAGCGTGAGCAGCCGTCAGCATTTGCTTTTTGTACTCCTGCTGCAGGCTGGTCATGACGTACTGCTGGGCCAGCTTCATCTTGTTAATGAGCTCAGCCAAGTCTGAGTTCAGCAGCTTCTGGGCCATCTCAATCTGGAAGCAGAGGAGTCAATCAGCTGCATGCACAGCACTGGTACTCCAGAGCAACAGCACTACCCACACCCCCACCCAACAGCCCGTGCCCGAGATCTCTGCTTGTAGCTGGGGCTGTTCCTGTGGGTACCACGTGGAGCAGATGGAATTACAGCACCTGCTGCTCCACACCCAGTGGAGTGCTCCATACCCAGATGTGGCAGATACTGTTAAATGGCACCAAGACCCAAATCTAGCAGTGGGTTTTAACCCAGGTCTTAAGAGTTAACATCTTGTTACAGGTTTCCAGGTCCCTATCCTCGTCCTTCTTTTCATTACTATTATTAAAATAGCTCTAAAAAAAAAAAAAGGGGTCAAGAAGGCAGACACAGGTTACCTAAACAGGCAGTGAAGTCAGGGTGAGTGTCCAAGGTGGCACTTTAGAGACCATTCTCTGGCTTTCTCACTAGCACACTTACTCAAGGCTTTGGAGAGAACTGGTTTTACTCATGAACTTCACTGAAAGGTCTCAGTTGCTTCTCATCCACACCTAGGTTATCCTGGGTTATCTACACCTCCCAGCTGCACCAAGCTATGCCTGACTCCCTGTTTAATGACTCTTTGTGTGACTGAAAGATTAAACTTGCACTAAGAAATTCTGTGTAAGTGTGTGCATGTTGTACACCCTTCAGTGACATCCAGTTTTGAGTGTCTTCACTCAAATCTACATCCACAGAGCAACTGGGTTCTAATTCATTAGTTTCATGTGAGTCAAATCATGGGTATGCAGGGAAGAGAACACAGAACATAAGAGATGTCCTGGCTGAGCTCTACGTACCTCTCTGTGGGTGCTTGCAGGAAGAACTGGGAGGCTCTCATCTACTGTTGCCAGTAAGGTTCTTAATGCCAAACCAACCTCCTAAGAAAAAAAAAAATCAATTAAGAAAATAAAGTTTAAAAACTTGGACTGAATGGATGAGAGACTTGTAGCCTGAGTGCTACAAGAAACTGATGCACTTCACTTCTCATCTGGAGAAGAAGGGAGTTGGAACACAGCTGAGGGACTTTGAAAACCCCACTTGCAGTTCCATGTTTCACCACAAAAACAAAATGCTAAGGGTTTAATTTTTTAAAAAAAGTTCTTTAAAAGTGAAACGTGAAGACGATGGTGCACAACTCCCTGTCCCTGGGTGAGCGCAGGCATGCTGGGGAATAAAAGCCCCATTTCCTACAATATTATTAGCAGAATTCAAAGTTCCAGCAGCCCCTCTTGGCCACAAGTTACTCACCCTGCAAACACAAAAAGCTTTTTTACTTCCAGCTTCCCGGAAAGTTTCTCCTGTGTCACTTGAAGACTTGACACAGGAGAGAACTCCAGGAAAGAAACATGCCACTGATTCTAGGAATTGTCTCCATACCTTCACCATGGGCACATACTCCTCCGGTGGAGCTGGCTGGATTTTACTGGACATTTCTATGACTGCTTTCACCAGCCCAGTTACATTCTCGTAGACTTTGTCATTGGAGCGGTCCAGGTTGGCCGTGGGGGGCGGGCTGATTTCCTGCGGCTGAATCTGGAAGCAGAGAGGAGTTGTTTCACCTCCTATCCCCAGCAGATGGGGCTCAGCAACTTCCCAACCTCCGCAGACCGCCGGGAAAATCTCAAAATCTCAACATCCCCCGCCCCGGTCCCGCTGGGTCCCCGTGTCCTGGCTGAACACACTTTGCTCCTGGATCTGAAGGAAATTTCCTCATTTCTTCTGACTGAGCCTGATCAGTGGAGTGACACTGGGAGATTTTTACCAGGACATCCCTGAAGAGCTTTGTGTGTAACTACCACAACAGAGAGGAAAATAATTTGAGGAATGAGTGCAGAGTATTGACACATCTCAGTGGTTCTCTACTGATGGGCACTGCTAAGGCAACCAGTAACAGGTCCCTCATTCCATAAATTTGTTTTGCACTCCAAAACCATGTCAGAGTACAGCTAACAGACTGATATAGTGAGGAGAGAATATTGCTGTACATATGATTGCTTTGTTAGTGAAAACTCACAGCAGATTAACTAAAATGGTGTCACCAGTACTGGTGAAGAAACCTCGAATGTTTTCAGTTTGTTTCCAGTAGATCAGAAAAGCAACACAATAGATTAAAATAATCTGTAATTCTCATGCATGCAGAACTCCCACTGAGTCAGATCCGTCTGGAGTTAAATCCAAGACAGACTGAAATAATCCTGGGACAGAAAAGAAACAAACTTTGAAAACTTCCTCAGGATCTCTCCTCCTGAACTGTTAACTTCAAGTATCCCAGTTCCCTGCAGCTCTTCACTGCCACAGGATGCCCAAGCAACAACTCAGAGGAAGCAGAATGTTAAAAATTTGCTTATTTCCTACTGGTCACACAGCAATCATCCACCCCTGTTGATCTGAGGTGGCTCATGGTATTTCAGCCCACCACACTGGGTTACTACTGGTTTTTAAAACTGGTGGTCCTAGTTACAGAGATGTTCCACTGGAAGCACCTGAGATACTACCCTGATGAAACTATAAAACACCTGGATGGCACCTGAAGGAAGAATTTAGTGCACAGTGATTCCATTTTGTTGCATTTCACCGAGTGTGTACTGACTGCTCTTACAGAGATTCAATCCAGTGCACTGATTAGAATATACCTTAGGAAAAAGAACATTGTAATTGTCTCAATCACCAGTGAAGGGCTGTGATTCTAATTGGATTCAGCAATCAAGAGGTTAAAAGAGTCATCTGGCAAAGTCACATGCAAAGACATTTTGGAATAGGGCACGGACACACACGCTCACGCACTGCTTACCCTCCATGGCTATGGTTGAGCAGAATGTGGGGGAAGGTTAAAGAAATTTACCAAAAGAAGGGAAAAAAAAGAAAAACAGTATTAATAAAACTCAGCAGGGGAGAAAAAAAATAAACAAAACACAAACCAAACCCAAAATGTGTAGCAATCAGAGACCGGTTAAAAAGCCTGCAATGCATCCTCAACAGTGGGGCAGTGACTCGTGTTAGCTTTGGTCCCTCTGTTAGGGAAGCACCGTGTGCTGGTGCCCTGCTGTGCACCCCTGTAGAAGTGGAAGGATTTGCCATGCACCCATGCTCCCTGTTTCCTTAACACATGGGGAAGAGATCATGCAAAGCTCGTCAGGAGTCAGGCAGGCTGGTGAGCAGCAGAGTGGTGACTGGAGCAGAGGACCTCAGCAACGGGTCCTGTGCAGCCCTGGTGCCTTTACACAAAGAGTTCAGTGCTCAGTTTAAGAAAATGTTGTATTTGTCTTTCTGAACGTTTTGTTTGTTTATTTGTTTGGGTTGTTTTTAGAAGAAAGAGGTGGTCATCTTACTGCACAGCTCTTGTTTGCTGTGCCTGATCACACTCAGGAACTGCCAAACACCCACACTAGATGGGTTATACCCAACAGTATATATCAGTTTCTACAGCCAGGCCCTAACATTTCAGGAGTATGGACATCTGCATTTCTTAACATTCCTTTTTTGCTGTGTTTTCTGTTTGGTTGGTTTTTGTTTATACCCAACATGAACAGTATTGCTTTGCAGACTATGAAGTCAGGAGTTTTTGTGTGGAGTGGCCGACTGTGCCCCAGCAAGTAACACAAAGCCACACATTTCCCAGTGTGTGCCCTAAAAGCTCCTGAGGGCAAGCAGCTCAAACCCTCTTATCTTAATTTGTATTCCTGCAATGGGAACGTGAAATGGGTGTACAGAAAAGGGAGTTTGAAATGAACCCCAGAGGCATCATCGATTTCAGATAGCAGATACCAACAAAGCTACAAGCTACTGGAAAATAAGGGGCTGTTTTCTTGGTGGAGCACAAAACAATTCAATTTGAAGAAACTCTTGAAGAGAAAACAGTATCAGCCCTTCTTTTCTACTGAAGGAGGTATGTAGTACATGACTCTTGTCCCCTCGTTATTACTGATGATTTTGGCTGCTCAGGTTGCTTTGCTGTTGAAAGGAGGTATTTCAGAAAACATTTTTCATGTTCCAGTGTCAGCCTTTAGAAAGGAAATTTTAGAGAAGTCAAGGTGAGTAACATCTGTTACTATTGCTTTTTGATATTTTCTGAGGCCTGGCAGGTAAAAAAATACAGGTGTCAGTTTATAGTATACATAAATCCTGCTCAATTTTGCCACTGCCTCTCTATTTATGCTGATTCTTAAACATTCTGATAACCTCAGAAGAGAGCAAGAGTGAGACAGGCAGTGGCTGAGATCCATTTGTGCTGAACATATTGCTTTCATGGCAAGTTTGGAACTTCATGCTCAGATGAACTGGATTTTTTCTGTGCTTTTTTAAACCACTCCAAATAAATGTTGCTGGTCACAGTAGCTGTGTTTACCACAACAGGGATTCCTCTTCTTTACTACATGCTTGGCAGAGCTGAGATGAGCAGGAGGTTCTCCTTCTGTGAGGATCACAAGCAGTCTGACAGCAGGGCTTGCCCTGGGGTGTTTGGAGCTGATGCAGACCCTGTCCCTGTCCCTTTCCCTCTCCTCTCAGCTGGGGACAAATACATCACATCCCTGGGTGCTACTGATGGCATCAAGTGACAAAATGGGAGCAGCAGGAGGAGTGATCCAGTTTGAATGCTCTGGTCAGTAATGCTGCTGTCAGTTCCACAGTGGGAGGTTCAGCTCCAAAGGTTGTTTGGAATGAAAGGGTGATGTGTACACATCAGCTGTGCTCCTGCTAGGGCAGCACTGACAGAGAATTCCCAACCACTGTTAAATCTGGTGGATGGAAACCACTAGCAGCAGAAACAGCTCCAGTGGTTCCCTTCAGGAGGCCCCGAGGTCACTCAGGTTTTTGTTTCCTGAAGATTAGGGAATACAAAGGCAGGGAACAACCCCTACAGGCAAGGTTTTAAACGTGACTGATGTACTCAGGAGAAGTTCCATTGACACCAACAGGGCACAGGATACCATGTTTCACAGTGCCCTGCAGCACCTCTCTGCTAGAAAACTGTGGAATTTAATTTTTGGCTTTATTGCCTATTTACCAGAGATGAAACAACACATTAGAAAGTCTCTCAATCACAGGTGAGACAGCCCTGACCACACCATCTCTCTGCCCCTGGTCCCCACAGCTAGAAGAGTTTTAGGAGCCTCAGTGCTGCAGTATGAGCTTTTTGGAGCACCTGAGTTCAGATATCTCCTACTTCTCTGTGACCAAGGACAGGAGACTTTATTCCCAGTTACCTGAGTAACTGGGAACTGTGGGTATGCTCCTTCCTGCCCAACAGAGCTGCTGAGTAGGGAGGCTGGATCCATGCAGGAGACCTCATATGCTCTTCAAACCAGAACTAAGCTAATCTGGGAAAAGTTCCAGGTGAGGAACAAGCTGAATCACTGTAATGGAGGATATGATCCCACCAGTTACCTCCCAGCTTCTCTGGAGAGCTGCCAGAGCATGCCTGCCCCATGACAACATTTACTCGGGAAGCCGAGTTGCTTTTGCCTTCCACGGTCTCTACTTCAGGAGCAGCAAATTACCTCAAAGTGGTAATGTTTTATTTTCTGAAGAGCATTTCATGTGACACTCAAGCAATTTACCTTCACCCCTTCGTTGTAGCTGTCCACAGGGCTGTTCAGGCTTGCCAGGCTGCCCAAATGCCCGGGGGCTCCAGGGCGGGGAGGTTTCTTTGGCGGAGCTGAGTGATCTGCTTAACAAAACAAATTTGCATTTTAGAGGCCCAACAGATCAGATGTACCTGCACAATCCTGCTCTGCCAGCACCACACAACCTACACATGCTTTATGGTACCAGCAGAGATGTAAATCTTAATTTGTCTCAGAGTAAACCCACTGTAGGAGCTACACTTGCATCTCTATTTCTACAGAAGAAACTCAGATGGAAAGGTTGTGGAATTGATCAAGGTTTCCTGTGATTATGGGAACATGGCTGTTTTACACTAAGATATTTTAAAAATGCCTTTGGTACATGTAACCCCAGACCTGAGAGCTACTCACCCCTCTGTATCACAGCTGAGTGCTGTGTATGTATCTTGTGCATCTACAGAAAAATGAGACTTCTCATGGCAGGAATCCTGGGGTGTGATTTACTCTGAGACTGAGAAACCTAAATTTAGGTGTCTACTTCTGTTTTACATGTCTGAACTCCACACACAGTAAAATTCTACAGTGATTCAGCTTCCTCTAGACATTTCCTGCCTGTGGATGAAACATTTCCTTGCTTTTGCTGACTACAGTTCTGGAGACTGCACAGGGAACTTACACACAGTGCACTGAGACACCTATGAGTAGTTACATGGAACTGAATCCACCCTTTGTATGAAAATGAAGGTATGAATCTTTGTTCACTACTGCTGCTAAGAAGCCAAGGAGTCAGGATGACATTATATGTATTTACTGCTTACCTGGTTTACCCACAGGCTGATATATGTGCTGGTTACCCGCCTATAAAATAAAATAAATAAAATATACATTTAGACTAGTTATTAACAGTGCTCACAACTTTCATCAGCACCATCTCAAACAGTGAGAGTGGTGAAACATTTCCCAGCAGTTAAAAATACATCCCTATTCACCATCACTACCCAAGCTCCTACCTACAAGGATGTTATTTATACTGTAAGAAAGACTTGGCACTTATTTTGTAGTGCTCATAACTCCTGGCCTCTACATTACAGTTTATCCTTCATTTATTAATCAAATGTGGTGGTGTATTCACATTAATTTTTAGTCTGTATTCAGAGATTAAACTGTAGAAAGTGATGGTGGTGAGGAAGAAAAGGCAGTGCAACAATTAGGAGACCAAGGTATTTCTGACCTGCTGAATCACTGCCATAATGGGAACAAATTCCTAAGCTGGTTTACTTCTTGTTTTTATTGTAAAGCCCTTAATCAAGGTCAATTTGCTTATTCATCTGTAAGTTTTTTATTTAATAATAGATTGAAGTGACTTTCCTTGGTAATTATGTTTATACATGGCACCCTCAGTCCTTGAGGGCAGCAGCTCAGGTGGCAGCACAAAGTGCAGGGGAATGGCTCCAGCATGGGTGGGGGTTCCCAAACCAGGGGAACCCCACGGGAATGGAGAAACCCCCCAGGAGCTTGCAGCTCCTGCCACAGCAGCTGAGAAGAACTGGGATCTGCACCCAGGTAGAAGCACTCCTCTGAGAAGTGGCAGAGCTCCAGGAGGAGGTGAGGAGGCTGAGGAGCATCAAGGAATGAAGTGTGAGGGTTAAAGATGTGATAATGTCCTACCCTAATACAGCCCTTGGATTATTATTGTCCCTTACTGCTTTCTCATGTAGTCAGTGATGAATAAGGGGTCCAAGGGTGATGAAGAGAGACTTCAGGGCCTTGGGATGATTGGTTAAGGGACCAGGAGCACAAGCAGTGTTCTCCTTTGTCCCTCCAGGTGCAGGGACTGATGAAGGGAGAAATAGGAAGACCCAACACATCCAGCCCTGGTGGCACCAAGTGAATTTTGGGGTTTTTGATCATGCACAAGGGCTGCTGGTGACAGACAGGGTGTAACTGTCTAGAAGGGGGAAAAGCATCTTTGCACAGGAGTTAGCAGAGCTCATTGTAAGGGCTGTAAACTTAACTTGAAGGGAGAAAGGGATACAACCAGGCTCACACCTGGGGCTAGCATGACAGTATTTGAGGGACTGTGTGCTTAAGCAAGGTCCTCAGCCTGCTCCATGGTGTGCTGAGGACACTGAAGGACATTTGAGATGTCTTTATAATAATGAGTGCAGCATGAGAAAGAAACAGGAGGAGCAAGAAGCTTTGGGCTGTAAGTCTCACCTCAGGGCCTGGTAAAATTATGGAGAAGGTTATTCTGGGAGTTACTGAAAAATACTGGAGACACAAAACAGTCATTGGCCACAGCCAGCAAGGGTTCAGGAGGGGAAAGTTGTGCTTAACCAACTTTTATAATGAAGTCACCCATCTAGTTGACTAAGCTAATAGATACAGTTTGGGATCTTAGCAAAGCTTTTGATACTGAACTTCCCAGTATCCTTCTGGAGAAAGTATCCAGCATACAGCTAGACAGGTCCATAATGTGCTGGGAGAGAGCTGGCTGCTGGGTAGGGCTTGAGCAGTTTGGTAAGTGGGGTAACATCAATCAGGTTGGTGGCAGTCAACACTGGGGTTCCTCAGGGCTTGATTTTTCTGCCATCACTTTTGAATGTTATCATAAATTATCTGGATGCAGGAATTAAATGCACATTAAGTAAGTTTGCTGATGATTTTAAGCTAGGAGGAGCTGTGGACTCCTTTGAAGGTTGAGAGGCCTTACAGAGAGACCTGGATACACCAGGGAGCTGCTGTCACCATAAACCTCTGAAACCCACTGTCCAATGATCTCACACACTGACACACAGCTGCCCTCTTGTTAGAACCAACATCTGCTTTCTGCCAGCACCATCAGTCACGTCATCAACTTGGATTTGTGTTATTGACCCAACTAATTCAAATCTGACAACCCTTGGAGAACAGAAAGGGGGGGGAAAAGAAGGAGGAGAGTGAAATTCCACTGAAAGAACTCTTGCATTTTGACAGAAAATTTTTGTATATTGAAAGTATATGTTGAAAGAATGTGCCTGGAGTTACACAGCCATGTGCTCATCAGTTAGGAGCAGTAAAATGTGTGTGATAACTTTTTATTTGTATCACACCACATCCAAAAACTGAATGATGCTATTACACTTCTCCCTCATAGCACCCCTGAAGCTGCTGCTCTGAGCAGGAATCAGAGCTGTGTGCTCTACACCCTTCCAAGTACCACAGTGATTAATCCAACAAAAAGTCACTTTGTGGGGAGGACTTAAATGACCTCAGTGCACTGGATTCTGTCCCTGACATTGTCACAAGAACCTCTGTAATGCAGAGCAACTATTTAATCCTGATTCTCCTAGAGACAACTGCCTATTTCTCACCCTCTCGATGAGAAACATGAGATTGACTCATGGCAGCATTAGACATTTCCCACTGCAAGTGAAGTCAGTCACAGTTATGTTCTGAATTTATTAAGAATTACAAAATCAAATTCTGGAACTAGAAACGTAGCCATCAAGAATTAGAGTCTCTTTTAAAACTCATTTTGTCAATGATCACACTATTTTCTTCACACCCTTTTAAATGTGATGTGAGATTGTACTACCTCATCTGGGAAGACAGAACTTCTACAAGCAGTCGGGGATCTGGGTGTTGTATTTTTTTAATCTAAATCCAGGTATTCATAGTGAAAACAGAGAAAACAGCTGGGCTGCAAGAAGCTGTGCTTTAAACCCATTGCCACTGACAGTTACCTGGATCAGACCTCTGACATGACTTCAAAATCTCCAGGTTCTTTCAAAGCATCTTCAAGAGGATAGCAATACTTTACTTGCTTTTATATAAAGATGCAATGATAGCAAAGACATAACAATACCTAACACTCCTATCCAATTTCATGGGAAAAATCTTAGCAGCTTCCAGACTGGAATGTTTCGAGACCACGCTGCAGTGTGTCATTAATACACTCATTCATGATTGTACTCTGGCTGCAGGTGTAGGAAGAGTCCATAAATTCATAGGTAGTGACAAAATACTGAAGCGAAACTAGGAGTTGACAATTGCATCCCAAATGAACTAGGCAAGTAAATTTATAAAAAATATTTTTTAAAATAGTAATTGAACTATTTCAAAGGCAATCCCTGGGGACAAGTGGTGGATGAACCATAAGGTTTCCTTTATTAACAGTCCCTAGCCTAACCTCTCCTTGCCATCAGTATAATTCAGAAACTGCAAGGGCAATTAAATAATTGGAGAGACACTTTTAGCTAAACAGACAGGAGTTAAGCCAGTAAGAAAGAATACAACAGCTGCAGCTGTTGTCTGGCAAGAAATTAATGGCTACTGGGTTTATTCCATTTGTCTCATAGTGGATCATTTACCCCAGACACATTTCTGGGTAATACAAGAGTAAAATTTACATTCCTTGAAAGAAAACCCTTCAGATATTTCAGCAACTGCAAAAAGTTATTTTAATCCTGCTTCCTGCTGGCCGAACTTTCAGAGAACTATCCACATTTTTAAGTAAAAATGCAGCATGTGAGCCTTAAAAAAAATTGCAGCATATTTGTGGATACATTTTTGTATTTGTTGTAACAGCAGCTTCAAGGGAAAAATAAAAAGCAGCAGATCCCTAAACTGCAGCATGAACAAATTTTGCCACAGAAGCTGAGCCTCTCGGAAAGTTGTAGAACCATGTAATAACAGCAGAAACATTTAGCAAAAACTTTAAATCATCTCCAATAATCAAGCATCTAACACGTTCTACCAGGAAACAGGAGAAAGAGTTGGGAGATGGAAAGATCCCACAAATACTTACTGGCCCCTGGAGACCCCCGTCCTCTCGGTCGATGCTGCCTCTGGAGAGCCGCACATCAGGTTTCTAAAATAAAAATGAAAAATTTCATTCTGCAGTCTGGCTCACTGATTCACACAGCCTAGGCTTAAAATCATTATGAAGAGAGGAAAATGCTGTTGAGGATTTACACTGACAAATACAGATGTCATTTCATCCCAGCCTAAAGAGCCCCACTGCTGTGCCAACTGCTCCTGGCAGCTCCTCCACCACCCAACCTCAGCGCATGTGTAAAAATGCTTGTTATAAATTTTGAAAGTACCATTTCCCTAAGACAACATTGGAAAACCTGCATTTTAATTTCCTCAAAGGCAGCGAGAGTTGTTTCTTTGGGGTTTTTTGTTTGTTTGTTTTAAATTGTGTTTGCTTTTCCGGCAGCAAAATTTCAACCCTGGGCTGAGGAAAGCTGCGCATTAATTCCCGCTTCCTGCCTGAAGTCAGCTTAAATGTACTTGGCTCCCTCTCCAAGCCTGCAAATGGGGCCAGTTACTGGAGCTCTCTAACACTGCATTTGGATACAGAAAGCTAACAAAGAGACATCCAGATGCAGAGTTTTCCTGATACAAGCAACAAACAAATGAATTTTTGTGTTATCTGTTTTAGGCGAACTACAGGAACTTGCGGGTTGGTTGTTTTGAAAAGTTAAAATAGCTGCACTTTGTAGAATTTTTTTTTAAAGAGAAAACAGTAATTTCTCTCATCGCCCCAACATATCTAGGTATGTTTTGCTTATTTTTCAAGGACAACATTAAGAATAGGGAAAGACAAAGGAAGAGACAAAGTGCAGCAAAGGTTAGGGCTTAAGACAAAAGCTCTGCAGAACGAGAGTGCTTTCCTTGTGCACTGCTTCTGGCACACAAGGACAAAGCAAAAGGATTTATCTGACTCTTCACTTCACTGTTCTATGAGTCTTAAAGTTCATTCTCTTCAGAAAATGGAGAGAAGGCAGATCTGCAGTGGAAATACAACTCATTTCATAGGTCTCTAGGGAATATGTACATAAAAAGGACACGCACGGAACAAGAATCAAAATCTGTTATTCAGAGAAAAGCAGGTATCTTAATATTCACTCTGACTAAAATGACCCCCATGAACGAATTCATGGTTTGGGAGGCCAATATATCAATTTCTTGCTTAAAGCTACTCTAGATCCCTTTCCTTCTTTGTTTCTAAAAGCACTGAGGATTAATTCCAACTCGCATATCCTGCTAAATGACCCTAAAAAGCCAGAAAGAACTTGTAAAGATACACTCGTATTGATCTTTTCATAATTAAAAATTAAAACTGCTGTGCTGTTTTTTTGTCAGAACAAAGTGGGAACTTTGGATTTTCATTCAATTTTGTGCAGACTGAGTGAGGCAGATGCGGAGACAGTTGCTGCCTCGAAGAACTTGCTGGTTAAAATTAGACAAATCATACTAGACTGAGAAATATTTAACCCTGTCTTCAACATGAAGATAACCCTATCTTCAACAAGCAAGCAATTTCCCAATGTTTCTCCAGTAACTTGTCACAAATTTTATGATGAAAGCTACTACTGGAAAATAAAATTATTTCCTTTATTATGATGAAGATTTTTTTCTGTTTAAAGTCTCACTTCACAAGGTATGTTATACTTCAATAGACACATAAAGTAGTGATATTTTTAAGCTAACACAAATACCTATCCATGTTTATCTAAGCACTTGAGTAACTACATTTCTATTACACTGATGTTCACAATTTGCCTTTGTTTCATGTTCTTTTCTAGCCAGGGAAATGTCCAAATATTTTTTGGGAATAGTCGATTACTATTGTATCACAAGGGTCTTAAATGCTCTTTGCACAACCATATTTTACTCCAGAACTGAACCTTAAACCAGACACCAAAGATAATTAATTAAATACTGAGCATTCTCAAAGATGCAGAAGTACAAAAGTACACACTAGTCCAAATAATAATTTTTCTAGTCTTATAATAAAAAAATTAACAGACATAATATCCATCCCCTACCCTCCTTGTCTTACTACCAAAGTCATCCCTTTCAACATCTGAACTCTCTAAGCACCCAGTTCTATAACCTCACATCTCAGCAACAATTCACCCAGGTCACCACAAGCAGCACACGTGCAGCATCTGAGTGGGTTTTAGGACCACCACATACATGAAGAGTGTACAATCACCAAGCTACAGCCTCAGGATCATTTCACAGAAGGGTTGTAAATACACAAAGAACGTGACTAAAATGAGTATTATTAACTTGACAAACACTTGCTTCACACATTGCAAAAAAATATGATGAAAGAATGAGTTCTGTTGACCACCCTCACACAAGCAAAGGCAAGGGAGACAGTGAGGTTGCCCAGGCATCTCCAAGTGTCAATGGCTGATGGCAAACCAGAGGGTCCACAAGCAGTCTGTGCATCTACACAAACCCCTTTTAGTGATCTGCATATTTACATCTTAAAAAGAAGGACTGAAAATCTTTAGTGGTACATCAATGCAAGCCCTTTCAACTTCTCCAGCTTCCTGTGTGCCCTGAAAGCCCAGACAGGAACACAGGGAACAAGAGAGAAATGACACACTTTCGTGTCCAATGACTTGAGGTCAAGTTATATTTCTAGTGACTTTAGTGTGTTCTAATAAATTCTAACAACTCCCATTTTAGTAAATGATACTCTGATTTATTCATTTGTGTAGCTGTGGCAATTTCAAATTAGAAACTCTTTTACAGTGAAAGTGGTGTCGAAGATCAAACTCCCACTGCATTTAAAAAACATTATTTAGCAGCAACCCTGGTGTTTCTACAGAGGTAAGAGCTTTAATTTTAGCCCCTTGTTCTGGTAATGCATAGCAATGCATTGCTGAATTTTTAACACTGTCACTTGTGAGTGTATTTTTCAAGCCTTGTAGCTAAAACAATGTCCAACTGTGACTACAAATCATCTTCAAATGTGTTTCATACTATGGTGGGACTTCTCAAGCATCCACTGTAGTGCTCTGAATTTTTTTTTCATGAGAGCACCAACTGTACTGAAATAAAATACAAGTTCAAGAAAAGTCTGATCCACTTACTGTTATATTCATACTTTCTCCCTGAAATATATATCTGTAATATTTTATAAAATATTTACCTTGAAGAGAACCAAGACCCTTGAAAAGTAAATGGCATTTTTTCTAAAAAAAAGTTTGCTATCTGAAATCTTTGGAAATGTCATGAGGACTTTTCAGACAGGATGCATATGTTGACAAACTGGAACAGAATCTACTTTATTTCCAGTATTTCTGGTCACTCGCTAATAAAAGAACATATAAGTCTTGGCATTCTCAGGACATGCCAAACTGTAATGTCTTGGTGGGATTTTCTCAGGCTAAAAGTTAAAATCTTATTTTAGCAACAGCTCACATCAATTTTATCTCAATTGCAGTTCTCAGTGTCAAAACAGGACAAAACCACAACTATGTGGGAATTTCAGACAAAACCAAAACCAAACATGATAAGGAAACTATGCAAGTTATTTCTCCTAAACATATCACAGAAAAGAATGATAAATTCCTTAGCACAACACTGCTCTGTCTGCTGAGGAGTTATTAAAGGCATGCACATATTCCTCTTTATTTTATATGATTAAAACCAATGCTACAAAACCAAGACAGCCACAGAGAAAGGTTAAAACTGGATTATAAAAATTATAAAAATCACAAAGCAGGCAAAATTAAACAGGCTCCAAAGAAGAAAAGCTTTTTCCAAAATGTTTTGAGATAGATGGTGACACTGCTGAAAGTTACAGCATAAAAATCACTAACTGCACTCTACTGCTGAACCAAAAAATGTCACCTTGAAAAAACACAGAATGGCACAGAATTTCCCACAATATCTGAGAAGTAAACTAACTAGCTACCAGCTTAGTAGGCTCTCTTAAGGCATGACCACCACCACTGGTTTCCTATCTGTGGTTACAGGTGATTCTCCTTTTGGGTCAAATTCAGAATTAAAATAAAGTAGGCATACTCTCTGCTAGAAGCACTTAAAAAAAATATTAATGTCACAATAGTTTTTGACAGTTCCAAACTTCTGTCAAAACCCAGAAATAAAGGCAACATCAGGGGGCCTTGAAAATTTATTTTAATTCAATGATTGCATTGACTTGCTTTTAAAATTAATTCTACACATGCAGAGTCAGGGCTGGAAGTTTGGACATATACATAACGTGGCCTAATGGAGTAATCTGATGCTTAAAGGGTGATTTTCTGTGCATGCAAATACTGTAAAGAAAGGCCAGCATGCTGGACTGAAGTGCCAGTACCCCAGCATGCATCCCAGACTGCTGGGAAAGGGCCAAATCTTTTCCTTACAGTGAGCTGCAAGTGCCAGGAGCAGAGAGGCCACACAGTTGTGGAGCATTGGTTTTGGGGATGGAGGGTGTTTGTTCAGTTTCTATATGCTGTGCACTATGTAGGACTAAAATGTTGATTCTTTTTTGTGAATTTTTTTATTTTTTTTTTGTTTGGAAACACCCACATGATAAAAAACCCAACTCAGGAGGAAGTGCAGGATGAGAACTTCATCGATTTATTGTGATTCTGCTTGTCTGCTGTTAAGAAAACAAAAATCAACCCTCCCCCTCAGTTCTCTTCTCACCTGGCAATGGATACATTTGGTACAATTTAAAAGCAAACACTTTTTAACTCTTCAGTTTTTACACAACAGATTTATTTTCATTCAGGAGCTTCCCAGGAAGAGAGATAATTTGTTGTCTCTTTTTACAGTAGAAATTCAGAACTCTGAAGTCTGTTAAGGCTGCAGCTTGCAAACAAAATTTCTATCTCCTTTCAAGGACTGACTGGTCATGTGTTCTCAAAGGAGCAGTTTCAAGCAAACTGCTTACAGAGATAACAAGGGCTCAGAAGACTGGCAAATTACCATTTCAATGCCATTTCAGTTTAATTCTTCTGGGGTGTCTCTTCTAGCAAACACAGCATCAGTGCTGTTTATATGTGTGCTAACATGCTTTGGAGTTGTATTTTTCCCCTGTAGAATCAGCAATAAATTTCAAGTCATGAGCCAGTTGGTGTTACTCTGGGGAAACAAAAATTGTGCTAACAGAAACCCCACTGAGGATTTTTCTTCTTGTTGTAGTGTCTTACATGAAATGATTTGCATTTTCTCCCCTGTGAGTCCAATTCTCAGCAGTAGAAGTGAGATATACTGGAGAAGCCTGAATACTGTGTAAATAGAGCTGCTTTTGAAAGTAGCCAGTTTACACTACATGGTTACAGAAGTTAAATATTAAAGTCTGGCTCTACTGCCTCTATTGTTGTCTGTGCTCAAAAGGAAAATTATTCTTCAAAAACCTGCCTGTAGCAGGCAAGGGAGAGCCACACTGCAGCAGAACAATTTTACCAAAATCTAAAGGTTAGGGCAGAAAGGTGTCTCAAAGCAAGCCAGAGATATGACATCAATTTTGAGAAAATAATTCTGCTCCATAAGTCATCAGGAGTGATTCAAGGAAGGCTCTTCACCCAAGAGAAGAAATTTCTCTAGTCACTCACTAGAGGACCCAGGTCAAGGAGTCTGCATGTGTGTAATGTAAGGATGATTTCTGCACTGGAGCTGTGCTTGGACTCTCATGTATGAACTGTGGGTATCTTTCAGCTGATCTGCAAGGCCTCCAAGAGTGACTCTCCACTAAGTACTTTCTACCATCTCAATTGTTTCAGGGTTAAAGCTAGAAAACCACATTCCTTTTCCAAGAAAAATCTGTAAAACTGACAAACAACCTGTTGTGGGTTCAAATGCACCCTGTGGCCATCATTAGCCACGTTTTCATTACCTTTTGACACAGTGTATATAAATCTGTAACAAGCACTGAAGTATAAACCCTGGAGTCTCTATAGTCAAAATGTCAGTGTGGAAAGAAAAGAAACTGAATCTCTTATGGATTCCAGTTCCTCATCTTGGCTATTTGAATTCATGCTTTCTTCTCCTCAAACTTCCTCTGTTTTTGCCTTTTCAACCTTCAAAGCTTTCCATCAACCAAATCCACCTCTGACAAAGCTGCAGGGTTTTCAATAGAGATGGTGTATCCTTGCAATAAAAACTAACACATAATGAAAACACAGCCAACCTTTTCCAAACATATGCTAAGACTGTATTAGAGATCAAAAAAACCCCCAGAAAGGCTGCCCTCATGCAGCAATTTAGGGGAAGGTAAACATCGTAATGGTCCAGAGGCTGAATCAAAACAAAATAACAAACATTAAAATTAATTAGCATCTATTATGCCAAAAAAAGCAAAGTTCAGAAAGGTCTGAAAGTTTTCTGCAGAAAATTCCCACAATCTTCTGCCACCACCTGAAATCATTCTCAGTGAGAATATTAGTTCCTGAAGAAGTTCTTGACTATCTTTAAAATTTTAACAGACAATGGACCAGTTTGACCTCCTGGCTTTGTGTGAGTTACTGGTACCACTCAGGACTGGAAAAACTAATGCCTAAATTAGGGAATTTTTTTTTTTTTACTTTCCCCTCTCTCTCTTCTGCTTGTAACAAACTGGAGAAAGCAATCTGGGAACAGTGGTTTATTTGCTCACATCCAATGGCAAACCACTAATTCCCAAGTGCACTTACAAGGAAATGAGCCAAAAGCAAGCTTCAATATCCTTTAATCAAAAGTTACATCTTAACTCTGGCACAATCTGCATCTTGGCTAGAATGTGTACTAGACATGGGGGCATCTATCTGTAGCTCTCAAAAGGCATCAGAGATTTCCCCCACCTTGGTTGTCTTCACAGCCATCAGCTGTTCTGAACACTACACATAACTAACTCCCACCCCAAGAGACAAAGACAATACAGCTGGCAAGGAATAAGGCATTAGTAACACTGTCTACATACAAGATCTGCTCTCCCTGCTTGCCCACTGGCTTCCTGTAGAATAAAGCAGAAATTCTTATTTTCAAGGAACAAAATGTCCTGGCTTCAAGACCCCTAAAAGACTACCTCAACTTCTGTGAGACAACCACGCCCACTAAAACTTTGGTGTCTAAAACAAAAATAAATTTATCTGTACAACTAAGATTTTCCTGAAGAGAATCCTTACAGAAACCACTGAGCATTATCTGTTCTAGATAGAGTGTATTTATTGAAACTTACCTCCTGTAACAAACCTGCATTTTTACAGCCATGTTTTGTAACTACCCATGACATAAAAAGCTTTCACACCAAAACGTTCTTTGAAATACACTTCTGAAGACCAAATGTGATTGATGTTTGTCCTAACCCACACCACACCACACCACTGTATATCATTCATTTATCAAGTCAGGCTGGTGCACCCACAGGCTTCCCAGCAGGAGCCTATATAGAGTAATATGCTGCTGTCATCTTCTGCTCCATCTGTCACCATCAGCCTCAAATAGAAGAATTTTAACACAGAACTTGGATGTTTACAACTGGGAAGCCAGAGATGAACTACAAAAGTTACACTAGTGGCAGGAACAATAAGAAAACATGGAACACCAAAGAAATAGCAACAGAAGTTGCCATTACCAAGGCAGCTATTCTGTCTTCTACTGGTGATGTTCAGGGCTTTTGCCCCATCTCAAAGAGCTCTTTCAAACTATTTCTTTCCACTAATGTGTCTCCTTATTTCTCCACTGCAAGGCTCCTTACCACTTTTTCTAAAGTCAGGGTTGTTAGATGACTGATGGTTATCCCCTTTAGGGGTAGAGTAGGCATAGATCTGTCTCCTTTAGAACAGCCAGCCTCCAGATTGGCACAGGATTATAGCCACAACCTCCCACACATAAATAGCCAACTGGATAAGACTGTGAGACTGGATGAGACTGAAAGTGAGACTGACTAAAAAATCCAGCTGTTCTATGTATTTATAATACAGGATTTCATAGGTGAGCTGATTGAAAAACTTCCTAAACCTACATTTTGGCAGTGATTCCTACATTCAATAAATGCTCTTCCTGCACAGAAGTGATCAGTTTTAGCAAGCTGTAATTAAGAAACTAAAATCAGACTGAATGAAGAGGCACATGAATCAAAGCATTACCAGGAAACGTTCCTCTTTCTCAAGCCAGCGTTGATCTTCTTCCATCTCCTGCTGTTGTCTTATCAATCTCTCCTCCATGAGATGTGTGGGTAGAACCTGGCTCATTCCTCTTATGTCCAAAGTGCCCGAATCCTACAAACCAGAGTAACTTTATTCAGATTCACAACTTAAAATCAGTATAAAGAGCTGCAAGAACTTACAGATTACAAGGGAACAAATTTTTTGAAGTCCAAATGCAGTCAAGCAGAGTTACTTCAACTCTTTATAAAGTGAAGCAGACCATTAGAGGAAACTCTTTCCAATTACAAACATTTTATCTGCTTTACTCCAAAATACTGGCACCAAAATGATTTGAAAAACTCTGTTCTGTTTTTCACTAGTGTTCTCACTTCATATATTGCACTTCATTTACCTTGGACAACAAAAATTGATTAATTTTGTTTCCTGGGTCTTGAGCAACTACTATCCAGTTACAAAAGCTGCAAGATACATTTTTTACTCCAAACTACTATGCCTTTCAGTTTTAGCTGATGCTTGCAAAGTATGTCACAAGAACATTTTAAATGATTTTTTGAGTAAGTTTTTATGCATGTCTTAAGCTAACAATACTGAATACATCACAACCCAATGCTGCCTGGAAACCATTAGCAAGCAGTGTATAAATTAGTATTCCTGAGGAAGCCAAGGGGAGTTTGTTACCAAACTTCACTGAGATTGTGTCTAGGTAACCAACTTCCCAAGCTCTTATGAAAACTTTGGCTGTAACTTGTGATTAAAAACACATGCAAACTCCCACTGCCACTTTATTCAAGCACGACCTAAGACTATGTTGATTCTACTGTCAATAATCTACAGGGATGATGAATGACTTGGAACTACAACCCTCAACTATATACAGTGTGAAAAAAACCAGCATGGCAGCATTTCACTATGGCAGAAGACATGGCCAATTCAACCAGGAGTAAGCAGAGGCAAATTGAAGACTGACACCTAATTGCTTCCTTATTTTTAATCAGTAACCCTCAGGTATTATTATTTTGATGGTCACTAGAGCTGCTCTGTCCAATCATGGTAGTCTGAAAAAATAGTTTTCTGTTCTGGTGAAGTTACAGAGAAGCCTCAGATACTGTAACTATGCTGTTTATGCCCCACAAGAGGTATTTAAATATTAATGCTATTATATATTTTTACATGAATATTCCCATCTCCATTAATAGCAGTAAGATGTAGTAAAGCCTTCTTTTAGTTTTTGAAAAAACTAAAGCAAAATATTTGCTCTCACTCAGTTAGGATAATAAGTGATAATAACTTCATCATGAATTTGTGTAAAGAACAGACTTCATGCCTGGTCTCACGTAGGAGGATTTGTTTCAAAAAGAAACAAATGGCAGTCATAACTTCCATCTCACTGCAGAGTAAGGCACATTACCAGAGAAACAATTTTCTTACAATAATCTACAGATGATAAAATCAGATCTACAGATCATAAAAAAGGGTATTTACTGTATCTGTAGAGCACAACAACAGATGTGATACCTCTACATTTGGTTGCCACATTGATATTTCCTGAGGCCGATGGTTCCAGGAATCTGCTTGATCCAAGAGAGAAGCCTGACCAGGATAAATGCTGCCTGCCATGGCTGGTATCCCATGAGAACCAGGGTAGCCAGACACCTTCAGGGTTTGGGGGTGAAAAAAAAAAAGTTACATTAATAATATCTATGCTTTCTCATAATTAACAGCCCTTGACCCCAAGGAAGCAAATGTAACAGCACAGCAATGATTCAACTCAAGCAGTCACTGAGAGGGAGGAGGGAAAGCAGCATCACAAGGAAGCCAAGGCAAAATATGACACAAAAGCTCTTTTTTGTCTTTAAAGATGTCTATCATACCATAACTGTAGCTATTTGAGGCTAATGATATACACATATCTTTCTGAGGATAATTATAACTATTTGAGGATGCCTATCAAAACAGCAGCATTATAAAGTATGTGTTAACCTCTGCAGTCAAAAAGATCAAAGTCCTCTGATGAACAAAACCAAACCTATTGATACATTTTTAAGAGCTACACATGCAGAGCTAATATTCAAGTTAATAGGAGCCTGCTCACATCACCCCACAGAGCCATGTAAAAACGTACCCCCTGGTGTATGTTACAAGGTTCAGTCTTGAGTGGCAGCATGTAATTAGTGTACTAAGCTTCATGGCCTGAGAACTTCTCCACAGGAAAACCACAGTAGATTTAATGAGTCTGAAGTACTCATTAAAATAATGAAAACCTCCCCCTCTCCATGGAAAAAAAATCTTGACAGAGACCACTGTATCAGGCTGTAGCTTTGAACAAACCCAAGACTGCCTTAAGCACTTCCATGACAGACTTTTAAGTTTCTTCAGCAGTGTTAGAAAGAAAAGCAAAACCTGTGAGTGTGCCATGTGGTAGATCTAAAGGTGGCTCTCAGCCAACAGACAAATGTCTCAGAGAAATGTCAGGGAGCAAAGTATTAAAAAACCCAAGGAAAGTCCACCAGTTAATGCCATTTCATAAGGCAAGTAATTCCATAGCTTAGCACAAATGTTAACATGAACACCACATTCCTTCAGTAAATAGAAAACTGTCTGATGTGGTACAATGTAGTTTTAGGAATTTGAGCACAGCACCCTATAAGAGACAAAGATATTTGCCATCTGGAGTAAGTCTACCAGGTTTGTTCTGATGTAAAACAAAAAACATTTAACAGAACTCAATAAAACTAAACCATATAAGAAGTGAATTAATCCCACCAGCTGCAACTGAGTTATAAACCCCACATTTGAAAAAAATACATGCACAGTGTTAAATGTAATACCTGGTAGTGGTTTGGCTGTACCATATGTTGTGGACTTGGATAAAACCCTTCACTGGATCTTGGACTGGGGTAGCCAGGCCTACTGGGCTGCAAACATAAAGGAATATTTAGATGCTTTAGAAACAGAAAGCTGAAAGCAGAAAATTGGTAAGACATACATTTACAGGTTGTGCATAAAAAAAAAAAGTTTAAAAAAGCTTCCTCAAATAAATATTCTAAAATGGCTTTTTTTTAATGACTAAATTAAGTTTACGTCCAGTTTTTTCTTGGAAATGGAAGCTGAAGAATTGGTTGCTAGGTATTCCAATAAATAAGGTTTGGTCTGTGAATTTTATGCATATTTAATTGCTTGCACTAAATGACCTGCTCTCTGCTGTTTAACTCTAAAGAGGACATCAGCTATGTATATAGTCCTTAAATTAAGTTTCCAGGTGCAGATATAGCTTTGTCTCTGATTTCACAATCTGCAGTACACACTTTTTGGCTATTAATTTGTTGCTTTTGTGACCATTCCCAAAAGTAAATGACTTTTCTTTAATCAGAACACAAATCAGACTGGTTTGTTTCACATAAGTAATTCCATTTGTTATTCTGAGGACTAAGTGAGTTCTGATAATTAACTTCTGTGTAACTAGCTGTCTCAACATGGAAGGTGCTTTTGATGATGTTCTGAACTCCGTGGTCACTTCATTCTCCATGTTTTGTTTTGCAACCCATTCCCAGCCAAGAAAAAACAAGACAGAACAAGCTCCTACTAGAAAAGACAGCAGAGGAATGGCTATTCAGAGTCTTCATTTGATTATCTTACTTTGCCTCTTCAGGAGAAGGGCAATTCTTTTATAATGAATTGTTGGAAGAAAAAAACATATTTGTCACCATTAGAAAACAGGATCATAGCAACTTAAATCTCTTATCTACAAAATTCAGCTTGTTCAAATGTCATCAGTATGCACACCTGTATTTTACAAAAAAATACTGAGCAAAATCCTAACCATCGGGCATAGTTAGGATCTACTGACCCTCTCAGAAAGATATGCAGTGGTAGAATGAATTTTCATCCTAACCCATCACACCCAAAGCTCTAATGATGATAATTTCTAATACTGAATAGCTCATATGTTACATTAGTAAAAGGCACTTATTCTATTTGGATTAGCCCCAAAGCTTGTAGACTACACCATTTATTCAAAGTTATAATAAGTTAGTAGAATATTGTTCCAAATTTTAGGATCTGCATCTGTAACTCAGAACATTGTCTTATTTACACCAAATCCTGCCAGTTAATGTCAGGTGATGAAACAGGTTGATCTTTTGTTTGCTGTTTTTAATGCTGAAATAAAAGCAAGTTCCAACTGCCTGTATTTCTTGGTTGCCATAAAGCCCTCAAAAGGCAGAACCAAGCTCATAAATCTATCAGGCAACAGAGAAACAAAACAAAATAATAATAAGCTGTATTTTCTATGACTGCTTGGGATTATGTGCAGCAGCAGAACGTGCCACACAAATATTACTGCAATCATTATCAGCACAAGAGCTTTCATATAAAGCTAAAGGAATTCATCACAAACTGATCAGGATGTAGATAATATTCCAGGTTACAGAGGTGACTGCACAAAATGAAATTCTTCAAAACACAGGCTTGCTCCTTCTATGTGTAACAAGAACTCTGATGAGAAGCAGACAGTCTTTCTGGTGAAGACTGTCCCAGCTGCAGAACACATCAGCAACATCCAACTGTACAGACATGTAATGAAACAAAATTAACTGTAAACTAAAACACATAAGGTCCTTGGAAGCAAACCCCCAATATTCTGACCAGAACAAGGAAAATGCAGTTGGTTGACTTCTCTCACTGATGATAAATGAACTTCACCTGGTCTGAGAACTCACCAGCTAATGTTTCACAGGGGTGCTACAAGAATAAAGAAAAGGCTAGGAAGCCATTTTCTTACAACTCTGGTAATCTCTTACAAGTTCAGTGACAAGAAACAGAAAATTGTTAGTGCAGGATCAGTGTGAATCAGCTCTAATAGCAGCTCAAGTAGAGCTGGGTCATTTCAGCCAAGTATTAGCAGACGATGACAAAATTGGCCAGAATGCTGTTGTCTGAGCAAACCCATCAAAGGACAATTCGAAGAGATAAAAGGAATAAAAAGGAGGAGTTTGTTTGCTCTTTTAAACACACATAGTTTGCAGTCTTGGCTACCTTGGGAGGAGCTTCATCTGATCCTCCTGAGTCCCAGGATACTGTGACTTGTCGCCTGGATTCCATTCTCATTCGTTCTTCCTGCTGCAGCTTCTCTTCCTCCAATATTGTACTAAGAAAAATGTATTATATTTAAGTAAAACCCCAATCCAGGACCTAACAAACCTCTCCCCATAGCTCCAACGTTTCTCAGACTAATTAATACTTATGACAAAATATTTGAGAACTGAAACAAAAAATTTCTTTTACTTACATTGGTTAGGTTTTTGAAAGCAAGTACAAGGAAGAAAGTTCTGCAGGATTACCAGTGTGCTTTTAACTACAGAAGCAGCACTGAGTTTTTCAGAAATATCAACTGTGGTTGATATCGCAGAAAATTTTTTTGTACATTAACCATTCATTTGATGTGTAAGTACACAGAGAAATCCTCAAAGACAGTAAATCAAGCACTTAACTTTCATGAAAGCTTATTCTTAAAGGTTCAAAACAAACTGAAAGTGTTCTTTACTGAAACACAACAGAGCTTCAGATCACAGAGATTTGTTTTTCACTTTCCAACAAAGCAGTCAAAAGACATTTTAAATGCTATGTCTTCAGCTTTTGCATTTTAGACTAACCAGGAACACATTCAGCAAACTCATTTATCAAAACAGAAATATCTGACAGCATTCACTCAGCTTCTAAACATTCTGGTCAAAAGGCTACATTTTCAACAAAGTACAAGACAGTAGTAAAACTAGTTTGCTACTTACCACTGTTCTGACTATTAAAGACTGTTTGAAGTTCAGTGTGATACTGCTGCCCCCTCAGCAGCCTCCTCCCAGTTCTGCTATGTGGATTATTAATGTTGGATATTTGCCATTTGAAAAATACTCAGAATGAAGCTTTGAAACAGGGAGCTGCAAAGTCCTTGGAGCTGCACGCTACATGAGTAGTCTGGAGATGTGAGTAAGGCAGATTATTTACAGATCACTATCCCCAGTGTAAAGATAATCCTGTAAAGGAGCTATTCCAGCTTCTTTATCACTCCACAGTTTCCAGAAACAAAGCTAGGTTCTGAGTTTGTAATCTGTTCAGTCTGCTAAATAACCACCCAGAATTACTCATGCAGGGGATGAGATCAACTACAGCAATCTATTCTAATCTTGGAACTTTACTGCTTATTTCAAGAAAAAATTCCTTCTTCGTTGGAGACGAGAACTTTGCTTTTCCTTACTCAGCCAAAAAAACCCAATCTATGCCACTTCTAAAAAGCAGAGAAGTCATCTTGTCTCATTGCAGCTAAGCCAAGTTTATAAGTACTGTTGCAATTTCAATCCATCATTGCTGAAGTAACACAAGAATGTGGAACAAAAACAAAATCAGACAAGTTATTTGCAGAAGTAATCCTGACAGAACTACCACAGGAACACAACTAGAGCCTATGAAGGGAACTAAAAAAAAGAAAATCTATTTTACCTCTCCCTTCAGAATAAAGAAAACGCAGTAGTTCCCAACTTGAATCCATGAAGAAGCAGCAAAGAACTGCCACTTTAAAGCCTCAGATATTCAGAGCATGCATTTGTAGCATGAGAAATCAGCCAACAAGCATCCATATCCATGAACCATGATTATAACCCTCCAAGAAATATCTTGAGGTTTAAAAAATACACAAAAAACCAACACAAAAGCTCCACCCAGACACCGCGTGAATAACATACATACTTTTTGATAAGGCTGTTGATACAGCAGATGCTCTAATCTGAGCAAAAGGGATGGAACAGGAGTCAGCTAAAAGCAGCTGACTAAATTTAGATATGGCTTATTGACAATTTGAGGCCATGACTATAATTTCTCACAGTCTGGTCCTGTTTATTCCATAAAAAGGAATAAAATGCCAACCCCTATCTGCCTTGCTATCAAAACCATTTTACCTGTGGTGTCACTGCATTAAATACAATGCCACAAACTTCAACTGTATCACTGGAAATGACAGATTTGTACTTGAAACGACTTGTTCTTCATAACACAGGCTCAGCTTTTTGCCTTGCAACTCTAATTCATCCCACCCTGCTCCTTCATTGCCTGTGTCATCAGGGGTCCTTTCCCCAGGAACCAGGTATCCTGGTCAAAGGCTGATCAGCTGCAGCAGAATTTGTACTTGGATGCCCTTGAGTACTGCTGACAAGAATATAAAATAGAAATGCCTCAGAGAAGCATTGCTCAAAAAAACCACAAAGACTATAAATGACTCACAGAAACGTCTTTGTTTTCACACAGGGAAGACCAAGACCAATCCATAGATGGACTAAAAACGTGCCAAGAGATATTTTTGACCTTTTCTCAGTGCAGCTGCTCAAGTACTCTGAACAGTTTATTAGAATTTGCAGAAGGTCAGGAAAGTCAGATCTAGGCATATTTTCCCAAACTGCACATATTTTTAGCAGCAAAGAGAAGCAAGCAAAGAAATATTTCTATTCATACAATTACCCTAGCAAATCTTGAGGTAGTCCAGACCAACTTACCTCATCTTCCTGGCTAGGTTAAGTCTGATGAAAAATCTTGACTATTTAGAAGTTTGCATAAATGATACGCTGATTTACTAAGAATCTTGTTAGTGAAATAGGGTTGTAACAGTGAAAAGGAAACATATTCAGTGTAGGAATAATTGAAACACTAAAATGTAGCCTTACATTTCAAAAGGCAGAGCAATACCAGTGTTTGCTGCTGTGGTGGTGTGGGAGCCTACAGTAATCAATGACCCTGAACAAGCAGCTTCATTTTTTTTCTCTCTGGGGGCTCCAGCCATCAGAATGCAAAGCTCAAGGCAGATGAACATATTCTCATATGTTGCCCTAATCTAAAAGCACTTTCATATGATTACAGATTATTCCTAGTGGTCACTGTCAAACAACAAAAGGCTAATGAAGCATTTTGCAGTCTCCATCGTGTATTTCAAGTAAATACACTTTTGGCAGGATGCCATGAAATGAGAAAGAAGAGGACTCAAACTGCCCTCACTCATGAGCTTTGCTTCCTTTATTTATAAGCAGCAGTCAAGGACCTGTACCAAATGCAGTCACCAAAAGGGGCTCAGGGACAGCTCTCCTCAGTTAAAAAGCTCACTATTGTCATAAAAAAAGAGTTTAGAAGACTTGATTTGTTTGGGGTTTCTTTTCAGAGCTGTATTTAATGTGACCTTCAGCGTTAGGATGCTAGGAGGGTCATCAGCTCTGCTAAAACCTGTGCAGCTTCATCAGTGACCAACAGAGGGACAACTGCTGCTTATTTTGCTATTTTCAGGGGCAAGGGTTAGTGATAGGGTACTTCAATCAAAATTAATTCAATAAGCAGTGAAAATGTCATGCAGTTACCATAATTTGAAAGCTCAGAATCAAAATCCTCCTTAACCTCCAATGCAAAACAACCCAGTTTTAACAGAATTACCAACCAAGGGGACATTCAGGGCACCACAACTCACAAGGAAAGCCTAGAAGCTGATTTGTAAGAAAGTCTGTGATTATACTGGTGCTACCTTAGCAATATACACTTACTGAACACAGCAAAGAATAAATTATATTTAAGAATACAGGCATATATGAGATTTTGCATGGTTATACTGAGTGTAAAATTATAGTAGAGTAAATGCATGGATACAATAAGTGGCTATAAGTCACTCTGAAGAAAAATAGTATAAAAGTGATATTGCATGATTTGGGTACATTGAACACTTTTCCAAGAGCTTTTTATATTATTTACCATCTAGTGCAAGACAAAAATCAATTCTACACAAAAGCAGAAAGGCAACACATGCTTCCTGATTTAAAATACCCCAGATTTTAATTCCAGCCCTGTCAGTGGCAGAATTGCAGAAGTAGCAGGGCAGCACCTCACTTTCCTGACTTAACCTCAGTTTTACTGCCCCCCCACCCCTAACTTAAAAGGGACCTAGAATGCAAGGAGGAATTCAAATTGAAAATCCAAAATCCGCCCTGTGGGTTTCTGTATCTGATCTGAAGAGTATCTCCTGAACAGACTGAATGCTACAAAGCAAAAGGCCATTACTACCCTGGCAACACTAGATTATTTTTATAGAACTCTGCATCTTCACATGGCACATTCAGCTGCAAATAAAGTTTATACAAAGAATCTTAGATCATATACTCATTAAAAGAGAGAGGAATGTTGCAGTGCTTTATCATCAACTTCAAGCAAACAACTGGTCTGCTCTCAGCTTGAAAAGACTCCCCTGGAGAGGATCCAGAGTGAGCAGCAGCAGCAACACCACACAGCAAAGGCCACCAGGGAAATGGCTTGTTTTTGCAAGTTCATGGGAATTTGAGTTTGGAAACCCAATCTTTCCTAGCTGCCTGAGATTGCCTCATCATAAGGGAATTGGCAACCTCCCCAACAAGAGGCTGATCCGGTGAGCAGTGCAAAGAAGCCCTTAGGATAATTGTGCTGCCTAACTTCCAGGAGATAAAGGTCACCAGTTTGAAATGGCAGAAAACTCTGGTGAGAAAAGAGAAAAAAAATTATTTTAGGGTTGCTGTGGCTCTAGGAGAGAGCTTGTCCTTCAAATCTCCTAACACGACTAGAGGAGCAAAAAATCACCCCCTCAGTGCATTTTTTCATCTAGAAACAGAGAACTGTTTAGGGTAGGACTCCTGGAGGTCCTGAGTCCAGTGTCCTCGTAAAGCTGGGCTCCATGCACAGCAAGGTCAGGTTGCTTGAAGCCTTTCCCAGCCAAGGTTTGAAAGTCTCCCAGCATGGAAATTCCAGAGGCTGAGTGACCTGTTTCAGAGCTTATTCACAGACACCAGGAAACAAAATGTTTTGTAACTATGAGAATTTTCCTTGCTCCACGTCATCAGCTTTGATTCTTACCCTTTGTGCATTTCTGACCAGAGCCCTGCTCTTGGGTGCTGGTCTGCCCTGTTTATCTGGCAATACCCTTCCACATCTTTCACTTTTTTTCCCCTCTACCCTTCCAAACTCATGATGTTAAGTGTTGCAGCTGTCACCCTCTCTCCAAGTCCAGCCTACATTTATTTCATTCTCCAACACAGTTCCTTTTACTCTGGATTTACTCCTCATCTCTTGCTAGTGAAATACTTTCTCTCCCTGGCTGGGTTTACACACCACAGCCATCTTCCTAATCACATTTTTTCAGCAATTCATTATTCTCTGTGCCAATCAGCTGTAAATTATCAGTACAATCTGACTGCAAATTATAAAGAACCCTTAAAAGGCAAGCAAGGGAATTGCCAGTTTCTGTCTATTACCCAAATTACACAACCCTGTCATGCCTTTTCCTTGTAATCCCTACCAAGCTTCAGCATTCCTTTCCTTTGCAGTTACCTCCACAGTCAATAGCAGAAGTTCTTTGTGAGAAGAGCTCCAACTCCCTTCAGCTATGGAAATCATTAATCTACACAGAAGCTCCCAGAGTAACACAGGGTGGAACCATATGACATTTTAAGAAATAAGGAAAAACCTTAAAGGTATCCATACAGCAGCTCCAAAACAGCATCATGCTTAAACTGCCCTTTTTTTAACCACCTGTGAATTATCTTGTATCATGAACATCTACGGATAGCATGAAGTGGTGTTATGAAAGAAATAAACACACCACAAAACCCAACCTTGAAAAAAGACATAAAACTGTGGAATTTGGCAATGAATTACAACAAACTGAAAAGTGGATTTACAGTGTACAGGAGCTGTCTGCCTTTTTAACTTAAGCAAAATAGATACTAAGCACCCAAAACATTTCAAAGGTGTTCAGAAATATAAAATGTGTCTATGGAATATTTCAGTTGAAATATTAGTCCCATTTTGTGGCTGGTGAAACAGAAATACGGACACTGGAATAAATTATTGCAGAACAAACTAGGGTGTGAATTTAGACTGGGCTTACATTTATTCCAAGGTAAACATAAGGAAGTCTACACCCTGGTATACAAAAGAATTTCTCGTCAATGACCCCTCCCCAACGATTGAAGCATAAACAGCTAAAATTATTAAAAAATTGCTTGTAACATCTTAAGTTTTTCTTGGGAGAGAAAAGGGATTCATCTTTCCAGTTATTTGAATTTATTTTCTCCCAACAGATGAGCTCCAAATGTCCACAAGAGTACCAATAACCCGGCCTTCTAATACTCTCTGTCTTCCATTTTCCACGGAAAGAAAAGACGACGATAGAAAACAGCGCAAATCAATATTTCTGAACATGGAAATGACCTTTCAGAAGTATAACCCTACCTGAGTTGTGCTTTAAGTTCTGTAAACCTGGGTCGTCTGCTAGGGTCGTATGCCCAGCACTTGGTCATAAGGCTGTAGAGGGTAGGAGGGCAGTTTGGAGGCATTGGGAGCCGCTCACCGTTCTCAATTCGCCCAATCACATCATTGTTCTTCACTCCCTGGAAGGGCTTTACCCCATGCATTAGGATCTCCCACATACACACACCTGAGAAAAACACAAAAAAACCCATCCACCAGGGTGAGCAAACACCAGAACCTGATTAAAAAGCCCTGATTCTGGTCAGACAACACAATTTATTCTGAAATGTATAGCTGGGGAATTGGTTTTGACTTACCAGCTGGCAGCAGAGAGGAGTGATGTGCAGAAGGATTACAGACACTGTATGAACCTGAGCTATTTATGAGGAAGTATGACCCACAGCTGGCTCACCCCAGCCTGGCTTCACATTTATCTACTGTAAATCAGAAGGGTTGCTCATATTCAAATCTCCTTTTTTTTTTTTTCTTTTTCTTTTGCTTTCCTTTTTTTTTTTTTTTGTTCTGAGGCAGAATGAGCTGTGCTCCTTTTCCCTTTGACTGGTTCTAACTGGCTTGTTTCAACATGTAGAGTGGATTTCCACTTTGAGGGTGTTTTAACGCTGGCACTGAACCATTTTTTGGGAGCTGAAACTATGTAATGAAACAGTTTCTGTTGAAACTATGTTAAAAGCACAAAGGGAAAAACAGTCTGTCAGTTTAGGATTGGCCAGAATGTTCCACAGACTTAATTTTTCTAATTCTGACTGTACAAAAGTTTTCTTCACACTATTATAAACCTGCTAAAATTCATGTGCCCTTCACTTAAAACATTCCAATTTTATTTTGTAAAGAGGGCAAACCCCTGTCTTGCTGTCCTGCTCTTATTTCAAGACTCATCATCTTTGTTCCTTTACTCAGTCCATCTCTGTTCTGCCTGTATGGACAAGCAGTTTGGACCAGTTTGAGCATAGGTGATCAGATTCATACAAAAACCCCCATCGTTCAGAAAAAAGATCAAGGTTTTAGGATACTTCCATTTACCCTCATTTTGTAATCAAGCAGGAGTGATGAAAGACAAATTAAGTGGGAATTCAGCATTAAAGTCTTGGAAACAGGACAGCATGTAGGCTTATGTATTCATTAAACAAGGAAGCAGGTTTATCACCGTAAAAGTGAAAATATAAAACAGGAACAGCAAGTAATGTTATAACAAGAAAAAATCAGAGGGGCAAAAAAAGTAAAAAAATCATTGCTGTTAAGACAATGACCTAATTTCCTTGTACCTTCATTTCTGCCAGTTTCTTACTAGAGGTGAAAAGGCATGTGAAACTTTAGGCTGAGTAGAAAAAGGAAATAAAAATACAAAGAAGGAAAATGTGTTGGAAGAAACCACATTTTCAGAAAGTACAGTAAAACCAGCACCAACTATCTGGAAATTCTTTATTTACTATAGTTATAAAGAAGCACTGAACATCTCCAAAAGAACACTTAGGAAGCCCCACCATTTGGTATTCACTTACCAAACATCCACACATCGCTAGCTGAGGTAAACCGTCGGAAGTTGATTGACTCTGGAGCCATCCATTTGATAGGTAATTTTCCTTTGGAAGCTGCAGGGAAGGCAGGAAAAGGCAAGCTTTTAGTCCTACTACTGAATTCAAACATAGATTTTGTTCTCAGTGAAATAATCCACAGGCAAAACCCATCTGCAGTGAAGCACTTCAGCTATCAGATTTTGTACATGAGATTTCAGCAGGTAGTCCTCTACCAAGAGAAAAGCTGCACTTTGCCTAAATATTCAGCCTGATTGAGCTCCTTCAACCTGTTCTTATTTCAAGATACAACTATTGCAGTTAAGAAGGTACTGGCACCAAATCTGAAACCATCACAAAACCTCAGCAAGGGAGTAGGTGTTGTTAAATGATTCATAAATAAAGGGTAGGTTGTTTGGCCTTAAATAAAACAGAAAAAAAGAAGTGAGAAAAGCCAAAATAATCCCCCAAAACTCCCAATAAAGCCCCCAATGAAACCCCCAAAAGCACAACAAGAAATAATCACATCAGATAATTAAAACAATATGCAGCTCACAGTGATGTGAGACAAATGAAACAGGGAAACATAATGAAGTGTTAGGGGACAAAAAAGGATGTTTTAAAATACATGACCAAATCTAGAAATTTATTGAATATTAGAGTTATGAATACATGGTTTCACAGTATACACCAGATTTAAAATGCTACTGTTTGGTACCCTACAGATAATCCTATTCTCTTGCAGTATTTCCTATCTGTCAGGCAGTGCAGGACCTCTCACAGCTGCTGGACCCACTTAAGATCAGTATTCCATCCAGAATGGAGAAAAAAGTATGTTTCAAAGACATTTTTGTACTGAACCTCTCAAGTCCAGTGATACCCAAAGTGTGTAGCACAGAATCAGAATAACTTGGGTTGGGAGGGACCTCTAAAGGTCATCTACTCCCATTCCCCTGCAGTAAGCAGGGAAAATAATAATGACAGCACAAACTCAGAATCTATCTGTAGGTAACCTCAAATTCATTGTAGGCTGCCTACAATATGCCATGAACCAGGGCTGTATCTCAAACAAGCCTCAAATGTGGATAAACTTCTCAAAATCAAGAAGAAAACACTATAAGCTTATATCTTAAATAGTAGAATTTTACCTGCAAGTGTATTTCCAACTTTTTGTAACTTAACTCAGACCTTGTGATTCTTCTTAAGCATACATGCAGTAGGACTTCACTGCCATCTATTAAATAGTGGAACATCTTGCCTTTTTCTACAAATACAACCAGATTTTCCAGGTCTAGCTGTTAATTCTTTTTAACAACAAGCTCAGTACTGTGAGAAGCAACTGTGTTCCATCTGACTGGCAAGAAAGATCCAGAGTGTTAGCTTACCTTTGTAGTAAGTACTGTCTTCCATGTATCGGGATAAACCAAAGTCACCCAATTTCACACAGTCAGTGGCAGACACCAGCACATTTCTAGCAGCAATATCCCTGCCAAGCAGAGGAGACATGATTTCTAGTCACTTAAAAAACTAAAAGTGGTGAAATATAATTTGAAAAACAATCATTAAAACCCAGAAGTACCAAACACCTTTGAGAGGACTGAATTATTTTTTCGAAGTCATGGTTTGACTGTGTATGTACAGAAATTTTTTGTATTTTTCTGTCTTCTGATTCTGAGAAACTTGCAGAAATGCTGCAGTATGTTTGATCCTTATGAGTAAATGCTGTGGTCTGAAAGCAGAACCACCAGTGTCAACAGAGGAAAAAGTTTTATTCTTTATTTAAGTATCATAAAAAAAACTTTTGGGAATGAGAATTGATGGCAAGTAGAAAATCTGCCTCCTGACCTTGCAAAGGTATGGAATTTGTTTAATATCTCAGTCTTGCAAGAGGCTTCTCCTAGTAAGGAGCTCAGTTTTCAGTGATGTCACAAGGATTATGAAAACACTTGAGCATTTTTCTCTTGCAGCTTCCCAGGTGAGAGAACCCACCTTATGTGTCTGTTGCTTCTGGAGTTCTGTAGGCTTGACTAAAAATTGACAGATTCAGCTTTGAGCAGTGAAGAAACTGCAGCAAACTAAATAGTGCTACCTTACCACATTTCAGTACTGGATGAGTAAGTTAGATTTTCAAATTTTACTTAAAATTACAGCTACTTGGCCAAAACTCATGTATCTTCAACAATTATATGGGATTGTTATTTACAGTATTTTATACACATACCTAATACATATACATGCTTGTATGTATGTTTACAGCAGATTTATAGAATCAGAAAGTTTTTGGAAACAAATAAAATGCTCAAGTTCAAAACCAAAATGGCATAGGAAAGTATCAGTGCTGTGAACTTTAAACTGCATACAGTAAGAGGCTAAAGGCAGCCTCTTCTCCATAGAAAGCTCATGTTAAAAAGCAAGGGAATTAATTTCAACATACATCTATAAGGAAATTTATGTTCACTTTCTGGTAAATGAGTACTTGTATTTTATAAATATTTCATCTTCCCTTTTCAGTACTCAAGAAGTCAACAAGCTCTTTTTTTGCTTTTCTGTATTTGGAAGATTACAGCTTTAAAAAATATTGCAACCACAAAGCAACAATTCAGCTGCCATCTATAGTGATTAAAATCCTGCACCACCTCCGAGTCAATCCAGGCAGGAGCCAGCAGGGGTCACTCTTGAAAAGTTGTAATTTTGGTGACAGAGACAGAAAAATCGACACACTACTTAGAAAGACTGACCTAAAACAGGGAAGTTAATTTGAGGAGTTCCAAAGTATTGCTGCTACACACTCATAAGTCACGAAAAAGAAACACAAAAGGTAGGCTTTGAAGAGTCCAGCTCTGTGTTTTAAGTGTTTTGTCTTCACTTGAGCAAGTGTGTTTAATAGTCACTACACTGCCAGTTAATCTGGTGATCTAGGACACCTCATACTCCCTAAGATTTCAAGTAGTTATACACAAAAATAAACACATATGCTTATATATATAAAAATCTTACCTATGTACAAATCTTTTGCTCTCTAAGTAGGCAAGTGCTGTGCTGAGCTGGTAAGCATAGAGTATCAGAGAGGCCAGATCCAAGCTGTATTTTCTGACTTGCAAAAATGATCTCAGCTGTTTACATAAAGGAGGAAAAAAAGAGGAAAGTTATTTTTTTGTCCTAAACAAATTTGAACATGGCTTATTTCAAACTGTAACTTTTGCATGAGAATCAGTGGCCATACTTTCCCTTAGGAATGTGTGAGAAAAGACAATCACATGCCATGAAGAAATCTGACTTTGTTAAATCCAAGCAGTTTTTTCTATATGAAAACTGTTAGCCAACAAACAAAAAATTCGTGCTTTGCTTTCAGGTTCCTTTTGAAGACAGAGCATAAACTGCTGTTGTTTCAGAGTAAAGCACTCCTGAACTTTTAATCCATCCTTCCCTTGAGAATACACACATTTTTGGCTTTAATTTTTCAGAACAAAAGAGTACATGGACAATTTGAACACTAATTAGATCAGTATTATTTTGGAAGCATGAATTTTAATCTACATTTGCCAGAGCAACTGGATTTATCTCATATAGAATTTTTATATGGTCTATCCCTAGCAGTTAGGAGCTAATGAAAGGTAGCACTGGAGTGCCCTTACAAATTAAAAGAAGGCTTTAAAAGCTGATCTGGGACCTGGAAAGGAAAATTACTTCTTCACTACAGGTTATTCTGCCTTTTTTTCTTTCTTGGACAACATATTGCTGTTTGATAATTACAATTACTGTGCAATATGAAATACTACTACACATTTTTAGAAATATGTAGCTCAAAGAGAACAAATATATTATAAAAACTGAGATCTACTTTTGTGTAAAGTAAGCATTCAAAAGACACAATAATGAGGAAAGTCATCTTACCTATGGTCTCTGCTGCAGAGACTGTACAGAAAACAAATCCTAAAAAAAAATCAGTGTTCCAAGGGAAAATAGAGTATTATCCAGGAAAAGATGTAGAATGTAATTTCACTTCTATAAGGTGTGTTTGCCAGTGCTGTTTAAATGATACCACTTTATAATCATCTTGCCACAGGTCAAGCTCTCACTCTGGAACAGCAATTTAGTTCTGTGAAAACCATGACTAAGTCACTTTGGTATGAGCTGATTCAGTTCCCTCAGTGGAGGAGTTAGGTCACATTCTGCCACTCCTCTTTCTGAGTCCATAATTCTATAAACAAGTATGATATCACATTTGAGGAGAGTGCCTTTGGGTTACTATGAGAGATGGGTTTTTCAGTTCTTTGTAAAGGTACCTGTGAGCTAAAAAAGACCAAAGCTGTATGAACATGCTCACGTATTTTTCATACCTCTCCTAGAGTACAAAGCTCCATGATTATCCAAACTGGGTTTTCTGTAATAACTCCAATGAGCTTCACAATGTGAGGATGATCAAACTGACGCATTGTTACTAAAAAGAGAAGAAACAAGTTGGTGTTACATAAAATCTTTTTTTTTTTTTTAAATAAAAGTTCAGTTAAGAAGCAGCTAGTCTATGACCTGAAAATATAATCACAGTTCTCCACGATTTGAAACAACTTCTTGCAAGCAATAAATTCTCCTCATTTCATGCTCTGCAGGCAGTATAAAACACTGCTTGCTTTAGTTAAGTGCTGTGGAAGGTGCAAGATAAAAGGTTCTCTGGGTTTTCAGCCCTGATTGAGCATAACAGAAGTTGACATAATGACCTATCCGTCCAGTGCAGAACCAATTAACCTGTGCCTTCTATTGGAAGAGAAGGGAGAAAACAGTATGTATAATTCAGTGTCTGGAAAAAATGTGTGTCAGTTTCTGACAGAGACAAAAATCTCATTTAATCATTACATTCACGTCTCATTTTGTTTTCCTCAGACTCAATTAACTTCTAAGCCTCCACAGGGCAGTCACAGTGTATTTTATGCAGTAAGACATACAAACCATACAATGGTTTGGATTGGAAGGGACCTTAAAGATCTATGTTTCTCTTTTAGTTTTGATCTCCCAAGTCCAGCACTGCCTCTCCTCTGGTCAGACTCTCCACCACCTGAACTAGCAAGTTGTCCCCAGTGTACTTCAGTAGTTTTCTGGACTGCTCCCAGTACGTTGTGCCACTTTTCCAGCATGTCTGGCCAGGTGGTTGAAGACCCTTATCAGGATCAGGACCTGCAAGCATGATGCTTCCTGCAGTTGAAGCAAGAACTCTTCATCAGCCTCTTCTTGCTCAGGCTGTTGTATGTAGTAGACACCAACCACAAGAAGTTTGCTTCGTGGGCCTGGTCTCCAGCTTTCAGCCATCAGATCTTGCTCTGCACATTGCTGCTCTTGAAAGACAGCTCTGTGCAATCAATCCCATTTTTGCCATAAAGAACAACTCCTTCACCTCTCCTCTTTACCTCTCCCTTCTGAACAGTTTGTAGACATCAATCACAGGGCTCCACCTGTGAGATTCATCCCACCAAGTTTCTGTGAGAGCAATTGGGTCACTGTTCTCCAATGAGTGTGTGCATTGGTACTGAGGCAGTTCACCAGGCTATGGGCCACTTCTTTTTAGAGGAGCTCACCCTAACACCCCTGAGGCAATTAGCAGATGTTCTCCTGTTGCTTCCTAATGGCTCAGCAGCCTCTGGCTCTTCTTAAGTGCTTACAACACCACCCGTTTCCCCTGCTAAATCTAATTTAAAGCTCTGTTATTAAGTCCAGACAGCTTATTGTGTAGAACATTCTTGCCCCACTTGGTCTGTTAAGCCCTGTCAGCTGTCCACAGCCTCAGTTTCTCAAAGGTATGCCCTTCACAGACTGGTTAGGGTTGGAAGGGACTGTCACAGCTTAGCAGTTTGGGCTGACCAAAAACCACAGCACAGAATTATTCTCTATTACCCACCCACCCTCACACCCACCCCAAATGGAAGAAAAAAGGGGAATAAAGACTTGAGGCTTGAAGTTGAAAATTAAAAAAAATTGTAAACAGATTTACCAGCAGAGGGGAAAGGAAATAATATAAGGGATAAAGAACAAATATATAAATATATACAAGTCAGTCTGGATGCTGGCAGGGATAGGAGCCTGAGGGCCCCTTGTGGCAGGGCAGGCTCAGGAGGAAGTTCCATGGCTCTTCCCAGCACCTGATGGATTTCAACTCTGAAGAGCACCTGGCAAGGTGGTGGTAAAGGAGCACAGGTGAACAGCAGGAAAGCAAGGAGCAGGCAAAAGAGAGGAGGGGCTGCCAGGCTGCCTGACCTTGATAGAGCATGGGCAGGAAATGGGAGGGAATAGAGCCCTCTGTGTTCTGCCCCTCTCAGAGTCTGAAAGCCCTCCATCCTCAGTTCCTCATACTCAAACTATGATAGGAACCTTAAAGATCATCTTTAAGGCCCTGCCTCTGCATGGGCAGGGACAGCTCCCACCAGCTCCAGGCTGCTCCAAGCCCCATCCAACCTGGCCTTGAACACTTCCAGGGATGGGGCAGCCACAGCTTCTCTGGGCAACCTGTGCCAGTGTCTCACCAACCTCACAGGAAAGAATTTCTTCCTGGTATCTAACCTAAATCTCCCCTCTTCAAGTTTAAATCCTTGTCCTCTCACTACATACCTGTGTAAAAAGCCCTGCCCCAGCTTTCTTGTAGGTTTCCTTCAGATATAGGAAGGTTGCTATAAGGTCACTTCAGAGCCTCCTTTTCTCCAGGCTAAACAACCCCAACTTCTTTAGCCTGGCTTCACAGGGGAGGTTGCTCCAGCCCTCTGATCATTTTAGTGGCTCTTCTCTGGAGACACTGCAAAAGCTCTATGTCTTTCTTATCCTGGGGACTCCAGAACTGGACACAGTACTCCAGGTGGGGTCTCACAAGAGCAGAGGGGGAGAATCACCTCCTTCGACCACTGTCTGTGCTTCTTTTGATGCAGCCCAGGACACAGTTGGATTTCTGAGCTGCAAGCACACACTGATGGCTCATGGTGAGCTTCTGGTCCACCACCACTCCCAAGTCCTTCTCCTCAGGGCTTTTCTCAATCTTTTCTCCTCCCAGCTTGTATTTGTGCATGGGATTGTCTTGACCCAGGTGTAGAATCTTGCACTTAGCCATGCTGAGCTTCATAAAGTTTGCATAAGCCCACTTCTTGAGCCTGTCAAGGTCCCTCTGGATGACATCCCTTCTCTCTAGTGTTTTGACTTCACCACACAGTTTGGTGTTGTCAGAAACAATCACCGATCAAAAATCACAGTAGCTGAGATCTTGAAACACATCACCAGTTATGCAGCCAGTCATTCATTTTCAGAGGAGCTAACACCCTTGAGGCAATTAGTATTAGTCAGTTTGTACATCCTCCTCCTCTGACTTGCAGGACAGACACCACCACCTGTGCTCTCCAAATCCTTTAACATCATTCCAAGGGACATAAAGCCTCTTTGGGTATTTGTGAGTCTCCTCATTACAGAATCATTCAGCCCTTCTTGGAAGAGTAGAAACAGGTGATAGTCCACAGGCTTTACCAGGCTCACCAGTCTCTCCATGATATTCTGGATCCAAGCTCCTGCCAGGCAGCAAACTTCCCCAAAGACATTCCCTGGGCAACAAATGGTAGCTTTGATGCATCTCAGCAAGGAGTCTACAGTCACTGACACCCTCCAAACTTTTCTGGTGGCACAGAAAAGGTGGGTGGCTGGACAAACTTTGCATAGTTGGACTTTCCTGGGTATTGTCTGTTACTGACTCTTCATTCTCCAACCTCAGAGCCTCATACCTATTGTATAGGGGCACTTCAGTGGGAATGGAAAGGTTCCCTGATCTGCACTGGGCAGAGATGAGAGTCCAGTCTCCTTTGTCTCATGAGTTGGTTGTGTCTGTCACCCCAGGGCTGGAAGCAAGCTTACATTCCTTTTGCAAATTCTGAAGGCAGAGCTGTCACTCAGCTTGTGACAGTGAATAATCCCATGCACTGATCTCTCACTCAGATGGCAATGTATTCACACACCTGTTAAGCTTGCAAGACAGACACCTGCTTGATGAGCTCCTCCAGCTGGAAATATCTGCACCCATGACATCCACTTCTGCCTTCACACCCTAGGGGGACTTCAAGGTTCCAGAGTTCCATGAAACTTTGGGTCTGGGCAGCTCTTTCAGTTCTTGGGGGTCAGTCTGGGTGTAGGTGTCCACACAGGGAGGTTTTATCACTCCCACCTGAGTTTCAGTCAGCTCTGCACTTGCAGCAGGTGGAAACCATTTCATTTCTTTAGGAGGCTGTTTCCATCTGGTTACCAGAGGCCACTATCCCTCTATGTCCTTCCATGACAAATGTTTTGCTCTATTTGCTTGACCTGGTTGCTGGTGCTTCCCTGAGGCTGCCTTTAGAGATGCAGAGGTTGCCAAGCTCCTGGGAGCTGCCTCCATGACACTGGCATTGCCTGACTTCAGGAATCCCCCCTGGACACCGTGCTGGAGGGTTCTGCTACAGATTGTGCCAGGATGGAAACTGCTTGCCTTGGTGATTGATTTAATGCTTATTAATGTTTTGGGGAGGTGTATTTGATAGATTTAATGGAACACCAGTCCTCTGACTAAGGCTTTCTCTGTCAACATATGCATGAGAAACATCCTCAATTTAATCCTGACAAATACCCTTCATTTAATCTTAGAGTAGGCTCCCTTGTACATTTGCATTTTGTAGTGTCAACAGAAATGCATGGCAATTACCAAACTGGAAAGTCTGCTTCAGTTTGCTTTAAATTAGGTGAGAATAAAACCCACTATCTTTTGGCTTTTAATTAATCACTGTACACAGCAGCCATATAACCAACACATCATGCAACCCTACAAACCCCCAAGAAAAATCCTTGTTTATGCTGTTTATAAGACCTATTGTTACAAATACTTCAATAACATATTTTCCTTCAAAGAAACTTAGAGGGGCAAACTTGAGAACATACTCTTTAAAATATTCATTCATTATGAATAACAGAGAACAGAAATAAATCAGTGAAACAAATATCCCTATCAATGACGTAGTCTAATGCATTAATAAAAAGGAATAAATAATGTGGTGAAATGTTAAATGGGCAATAACAACTGCTAAAATACTGCAATAATATACTGCTACAGAGAACTGAAGCTAGATTTCTAAATCATTCAATTCCCCTCCTCCTTTTTGAGTAAACAGAATTTCACAGAGAGAAGCTAACACTTTGAAAAAACGTTTTTCAGATCCCAATATCAGTATTAAAATCCTGTAAATAAAGTGTACATTAAAAAAAAACCCAAATACCCTAATAATTAGATTTAGGATTCTCTTGTGCTAATTTTATAACACAGAAATGTTCCTTTATTGATGTAAAAATAAAGCAGGAATACAGCTTTAATTATCAAAGCGATGGAAGGGCAACTAACACAAGTAGTTTTATATCACATGATCTTAGCAGTTTTAAACACAAAATACTCCACTGAAATTAATTCAATACATGTTATTACATCAGTTTGCCATCCAGCTTCCAGAGTTGAGAGATATGAACTACTTGCAGAGCAATTTAACAAAGGCAGTGGAAGATCAATAGAAAGCTCCCCAGCCAGGTGGTTTGTATTTCAGCATCTACAAATGCATTAATTGTAATAGACTGATACACACAAGCAACCAGGAATGAAGGGACAGGCACTGCTTGAAAAAACATTTTCTTTTATCTACTTTTTACATTGTGGTGCTATTCCTTGCAATAATCAATACAAAAATCTTTTCAGCATTTAAAACTCCACTGCAAGGAAACAACTACAACCCCAAAATATTTTTGTATTAATAATATTAAAGTAATCTATAAGGAAATAATGTCTTAATTCAGTAAAACAACCAACTGCCTCTCTGTATGTTGGATTTGGGCTTTTGGATTAGTGCTCCTAAAAATAAAGAGGCAGTATCTTCTGAGAGAGTTTGCAATCTGAACACAAACAGGAGAAACGTAACAGATGGGAATTAGAATAAAAAAAAGGAAGATGAAATGGCAAAACTATTAAATCAAAATTGAAAAGCACTATTTATCTGTCTACTACTTTGGCATTTCCTAATCTGTCAAGCTCAAAGCATAATAAGGAGCATTCAATGAGCAATTATTTTCTACATTGTTAAGAGACAACAGCCTACCTTTGCTACGTTATTACTAATGGTATTTACTAAATGGTATTAACTCCTGCAACAGCTAGAGATGAAATGGAAAAAATTATAGTAATTTAACAAAAATCTGACATCCAAAAATAAGAAGCCATTAGTTAGGAACACAGATTTTCTGAACAATTAGAAACAAATCTCTGAACAAAGGAATAGTGAATAAAAGAATACTATAACATCTGGACGTAACCAAATAATTTACTAATACAATATCTTGATGAGGTTTATAGGTACACAATAGCAGAGAACAGTAGCCAAAAATTAAGGTCCAAGTCTCATATTCTATTTGCTTACAAAATCAAACAGCAGAGAAATAAGTAACTACAACATTCTTATGGAAGTTTTCTGTTACTATTAATCCCAAAAAGCCCTCTTCCAGGTATGAACTGTACTATTTGGGGAATACAGTTATTTGTGGACAATTATTTAGAAAATTAGTCTTTTTCTATGCTTTTAAAATATGAATTTTCAAAACAGATCTAAGACATAATATTTTTAGCAACTTAGTTAACAGAGACAACCACCTGACTTTCTTAAGTAATACACTTGAAACAAGTGCTATGCTTTTTTTTATTTGTTAAGGAGAGAGAAGGAAGTAGAGGATAAGATCTCTATTATTCCAAAAATGGTTCTGAAGGCTTACAGGAGTCAGACATCACTGTTCAATTTAGAAAATCAGAGAACCCACACAAAATCATATACACAAGCAACGTAAGGATGTAAAGCAGTCTTCCTGGCACATACTGCAGGAGAGGAAAAGGTTATGCTGTGTATTAATAAAGGATTTACATCAGTATCAGAAGTTTCTGGCACAGACAGCTGCAGGCTTTGCAAGGAGCAGTTACAGAAGTATTTTAATACTCACAGGCTTCTTGTAAAAATTTTTCTCTAACGCTGTCTGAGGTGCAGTTTTTACATGTTTTGATTGCAACAGCCATAGATGGATTTTCCTGAAAGACATTATAGAGAAATAACTGAAATACAGCCCACTAAAAGCTAAGTCCTTAAAAATTCAAGTAAAAACTGTTCTGGAGAAAATTACTATTATATGACTAAAATATCTTTAGTTAAGAAATCAAATTTTGAAAGCTTCAGTGTTGAAAATTACAATCAAGACATCTAGTGCACAACACATCTACTGCACCTAGGAAATGTTTAATCTGCTTTAAACTGTGTTAAATAGTGCAAAAATTATGACAGAAGATTGGCAGTTGAACTGAATAGTACTGTAACCTTCTGCATTATCAAGGATGATAAACTCTTGACAATATTTAGCATAAGCAGAGGAAACAAGGAGATACATGTTCAGAAACCACACTTGGCTTAGGCAAGCAAGCAACCTGGCAAGCCAAACCAAGCATTCTTTGTGGCTCTTGTAGAGCAAAGACTGGCTGTGATTTTGAACTCCAACTACAATGAAAGTAAAACAAAGATTTCACATTAGCTTTACAATCAATTATATCAAGGACTTCAACCCAATTTAAACAACACATGTATTCAAAACCAGAAATGGATTTTACTATCTGATTGCTTATACTCTGAAATGTGGGGAATAAGGAATACTGAGCCAGACCAAAGGAAGCCTCTTGACTCTGGTGGCATCTTCCCTCTTCTCTTGCTTTGGTGTGCTTTAAAATACCCTTTCCATAATTTACAGACAGCACAAAGATGCAAGTGTTTTTCTCCTAAAAGAAAGCTTCAGGCATTTGAGCTTTGCTAGTTCTCAAAATACCTCCACTTGCTCAGAAAATGCTATTGTTACATCATGTAACCCCATAGTAACGTGCAGTGCTCAGATGTGACTCATGACAAGTTTTTAATGGGTTGGAAGCAGACAGAGTTTTAAAATCAAGCTTCTACATTAGGTATAGGCCTCCTCAAGGCCTAGCTTGCCTTCCCCATCTTTCTCTGAAAATCTAGATGATGTTCATGTACATCCTCACCCTGTTTTTAAGGCCAGTGAGAGCTGAAGTTTTCAGTTACGTTCTGTGTCTACACATTCTTGCTCTATTGCAAATCTTTTTCCACAAGCTATCAGTATTTCTATTTTGCAGGTTTAAATTTCTTTTTTCTAAGTTACAATGTATCTCTTTAAGCTGATTTGGCAGGAAAATATTGATTAAAACCTTTTTTCATACATGAATATGCCCATAAACTGGCTGGTGGTTAACTGGTATTATTTTAAGCCCTTCTAAAATCAGGAATAATCAACCCTGGATGAGACCTCTGGAGGTCTTGCCAGACCACTCCCCCTTTCCAAGTGTTACAAAAGTTTGGGAACACCTCATAACCAACATCAACATCAAAAGGAAGAGTTTCAGCATCTACAACCAGCAAAGACTCCAGATATTTTGCAAAATAAATGGAGGAAAATGCCTAGTTTCAGGGTTTTGTTGATCTTTTGTTTTCAAATAAGAAGACAAAACAGTGAAGATATATCAGACTGGTAACAGTTTGTGTACTGAGCAGCTAAGACTCTTTTGAACAAGTGCCACAATAAATCAGCCTTTAGAGGCAGTCTTCTTTGGATTGCTGACATCTGAGCAACAGGATCCTATAGTTATACCTGCATTTTCCATGCAGTATTCTACAAATTCAGGCTGGTTGTGGTATTTCAGGAAAACCTGGCAAAGCGAGCAGCAGCTGAGAAGAGGTGGAAGCTGCAGTCACTGGAATAAAAACTGGAAATGTGCTGAAGAGGCATAAATGACATTCTGCAGATTCAGTTTTTGGCTACCAGAACAAGAGGCCTTAATCTCCCCAACATTTTTGCATGCGAGCTGAATACATATACAAGGATGGAACAGCTATCCTGTTATTGTTAACTCATCTTTTAAGTATTGTAAGATTTATTCCAAAAGTTTAAGTTACACTCTGTAACTAGGAAGTTTATTTAATGTTAATACCTTTCTGTTTTCCCCTCACATATTCAGGTGTCTTAAATGTATTATACTTTTATAAATGGCAGTGATCAGGTTGCCATTAAAAAAACCTCACGCTAGACACGGGATGGATGGATAAGATCTGTTTTCAAATTCAAGAAAAAGAATGGAGATAGATGGCATCTCCAAAACAACAGTGCTAAGAAAATGAGATTTTAATTCATTTTACAGAGCACTAAATTTATCCACTGATCCTCAAATTCAGTGAAACATTACTCCCAAGTACTCCAGTTAACTTAGGAATCAATGAAAAGGAAGGATCTCCCTTAATATAAAGTGTATCAGAATTGCTTTTCCATATGAAGGTACCACAACAGCCTTCAAACCTGCCTGAAACATGTAACATTTACCCTTATTTATTTACCTAAAAAGTGCATTAAAGATTTATTTAACTCACCAAGCCCAGGTCACTAACCAGCTGTTTCTGGGAAATACTATTTCTGAAGTTAGAACTAGATTGTTGTCCAGATGAATTATTACTTCATCAAAAATCCAGACATTTAATTTACTCATATAAGAAATACATCTTCATTTTACACGTGCAGCATCCGTTTATTATACGCTTGAAACACGTTGAAATTAAGTAATTTTCCAGCTTTCTCTTACTTTTTTCCGCAATTTTAATTTTTCATTCAAATTTCAATCTTAATTGCAATCTTGGTGGCTGCAGTCTAGAAAAATATATAAGCACCAGTATAAATTACAAGTTCTGCCAAACTCACTGGTTTCACTGAGGTGAGTCTTGTGTATTGAGACTTCATTGGGACAGTGCCCAAGGATTTTGTATCCTTCAGGAAAAAGAAATTTTTTAACAAGCTTCAATGTGAGAGATACAGTGAGATGCTCACTGGGGAAAGAGAGATATTTGTTTAAAATTGTTGTCCCTCTGTTGTAGGCTACTGCCCTTCCAGCATAACAGACTAAGATTTTGTCAGAGCATTTCAGCACAAAAGTTAAATTATGTCAGGAACAGTCATCAGCTTCTGCACCATGTGCTAAAGCTGAACCCAAGTCAGGCTGAACATCCAAAAATACAATTTTAAACTTTGTAATAGGGTCTACAGCCCCTACATGCTCAATAGGGAAGTACATGCTTACCATGCTTGGACACACTCAAAATGCAGGAAAGAGTGTATGGTTGGGGTTAAAAGGAATGACTTGTAATTCTGATTCAGCCAGAGGCTTTGGTATGGTCCTGAATAATCTGCCTGGTTCCTTTGATTCCTTTCCTGATCTACAGATTTTTGAATATAGGAGCACAGAACCTACTTTGGAGCTAGTTTTCTAGTTATCTGAAACATGCAAAATATTCTCTACATGCTGATTATTCTGAGAAATAAACCACAAAGTTAATTCTGATTTTTTCCTAAAGAGTCAGGTCAAGGCATGTCAGGAATAAATTTTCTTTTTCTTTTTTTTAATTTTTCCCCCTCCTCATTTTTTTTTATTGAAAAGGTTTCATTGTTTGTTATTATTATTTCAGAAGTGAGGCTTACCGGGCTCATGTAAACTCCTTGGTGTACATCTCCAAACTGTCCTTCACCAATGCAGCGCCCCAGCTCAATTCTTTCCCTTTGAATTTCATAATCTCTGGCTATAAGAATATAATGCACTTAAAATATTAAATTTCTGATGAGGGTCAAAGAAACAATCCACAAGATACAAAACTCAAAGTAAGTCACTCAAACGTCTCACATATGAATAACTAAGATTAACATTTGCTGCACACCAACCTATACAAATGCTGTATACACACAGTGGAAACCTCTTAAACAAATGTTTGAGCCACAGTCATGAAAAAGGAATTGTGAAATCTAATTTGCTAAATTAACTACTATGCATTATTTATTTTCTTAAGAGGCATAATTGAATCCTTCTTAATTATAGCTAGTAAAAGACAAACAACACAAATAACCTAGGGCAATACCAATGATATTTAAGCCTTAGCACACATCCCTTTAGATGTTTAAGAGAACTCCACTCTGGTATTTTAGCTCTTGGAACCATCAAACGAGCCCAGAGAATTTTTAAAGAGGTAACTGCAAGAAAAAATACAGAAACAAGAGCATGGCAAATAAAGATAAAACAAAAGAGCAAAATTTTGAGTGCACTACACCTCTATCAGTGTGTAACTGAAATAAAACTGCTATGTTTTGGAGACTTATGCAATTTTGTTTACTTCATGGTTTGATAGACTGAGAGTACTACTGATAAAAATGGCTCAGTACTTCAGCAAAACATTTAATCAATTGCAACTGAATTACTTCATTTGCAATTTCATTTCTATCAGACATGGAAAAATATTTAAGGAATAGCAGAAAAGCACTTATAGTATATGTTTTCACCTCTATTTGTATTATTCAGGAAAAAAAAATACAATCAACCAGCTTATGACTTTATGACTGATGATTTTGACTTCATTAACACTACAAATATAACGTCACCCAGAGCTGGATAACAAAGTGATAAATGTCTTTTTCATTTCCATTTTAAGTAATGCATTTTCCTCTTTAAAATCCCAAAGCTAACTGGTTTAAATAGATAATGTTTATTAAATGAAAGTGAAGAGTAAACTTAAAAATTCCACATCATTCCAAACTGCAAGCATACAGGGATGGGTAAAGGGTCTCCTGTTACCTTCATCTATTCCATAGCTTTCTGCAGTGCAATTAAGAGAAAAATCAAATGCTTACTTAGATATAGCTTCTTAAAATCAAGAAAAGGACAAACATTTTTTAAATGAATAAACAAACTGATGCAATTTTAAGTTTACATTAGCAGAAGTCACAGGTCTGTTCTTGTGATCTTTACTGATTAGTCCTCTGAGAGCTGAACACTTGAGTCCACTTCAATCTAGCAAAGCACTTAATGTATTAAGAGGCTTCAGCAGCCTCTCTCGTGGGTTTTGGATTGAAGGCATACTTAAGTGTTCAGCATTATCCAGGGCTGGGCCCACAAGTAATTACTTCCATAAGAATTTAAATGAAAAGATTAGGAAAAAAGCCAAACCCCACACTAAGTTAATATGTTAGCAAAGAATAGAGGATATAATTTATCACAGTACTTTTTCATCCTGCAAATATTTTAGTAGAACCATGTAGTGACTTACTGCAAGACATTCAAAACACATTGTTTATTTCTGGAAAACATATATTCTTGCTTTTCAAATATTTTCCACAGTAGTGGAAACTATGTTGTAGACACTGAAATGATCATGAAACATTCCTGCCTCATGGCACACTCTAGAAATCCTTACTCATGGTTCTTCAGCAGAACATGGTAGCAGTTCAGGATCATCCTCCCCCTTCTTACACTAACCAAACCTGCTATTTTTGCAAGTTTGTGTATGAACTCATTGCCTACTTGGAGATAAATCCTTGGTTGCCAAAATGCAACTGCAGTTCCACAGACATAACCAAGTCTTAGAGTTTCACATTAAATTAGTTAGCCTTGAGAGTTTAAGATTATAATGTAATTCAAATATGCCTTAAGACAAAATCCTTGCGGTGGCTAATGCATCATTTTTTTAAACTTCAAAGATGAAGACTCAGAAGAATTTTGCATTTTTGGTTTTTTTTCTAGTCTTTCATCTTTAACAAAATTGCATGTGGTACAGATGACTTCCCTCTACCAAGGAACTCGAAAGCAGCAAGTCTGTCATAGAGCAAAGATGAGACAGGTAAGACAGCATTATGCAAAAATTTCCAAATTGTTTGCTCTTATCACAGAAATCTTATCCAGTTCCATTAAGCATTGTGTTCAGCATCACATTTTCAGACATAAAAGCAGTTTCATTGTGAAGTCACTGACAGCAGCAAAACAGAATTTGGCTTTATTTGCTTCAAAACCTGAGCTTGAAAAACACATTTAATCTAGGAGTTTTCATAACATCGTAATTTTTTTGCATATATATTACTTAAAGCTGAAATACAAAATTAAGTCCATGCTTAACCAAAGCAGCTTTTGTAGAGAGAAGTTCCCAAGCTAACTACCAAACAAACTTACTTGATGGCATTGTGTAAGTATCTTCTTCATCTATAATCTCTGCATAGTCATCTGTCTCTGTAAAGGGAGGAATTGAAGAGTTTCGAGAAAAGCAGATGAAAATAACTGTCCAGAACAATATCTCAAATTTATCAAGGCTGATAAGTCACAAACCCAAACTTCCAACATTGCTGAGAGCGTTTACAATAGCATGAATAAATCTTGCTCATGCATAATACATGGTATGATAATGACCTTGGTGCCAATTATACTACGTCACACAGATGCGTTCAACAAGGAATAAAAGGAAGATTCATTTGTATTCAAAAAAGTTCAAGTTCTGTAACTCAAACCCATCTAAACTGTTGACCTAAAGTCCTTTGAACAGCAAATTCCCCTGCAGTAAGGTGAAAACATTATTAATGGATTAAACTGCTTTACCTTCAATTAAATGTGAATAATAGTTTGCTAGTTTTTTATGTCAAACAAGCAGAACAGACAGTAAAGATGTTCCAGGGCAGCATTTACCTCCTGTCAGTGTGGCAAAGTGAGTAATTTTCCATTAAGCTTTCTAGAGTATAAAGATCTTTTAAGTCACAATCTCACCATACACCCATTTTTCTTGAACTAGTCCCAATTTTCCTTATTTAATAGAAATCCACCACCACTTTTGCTGTCAAGAATCGAAATCTCATGGACAGTGTTTGAAAACAACCAGTTCTCAACATTTTAAGAATGACAATGTATTTCTTTCCCTGTTAAAAACCTACAACCTTTACATATTCTGCTCTCAACTTTGTTAAATGGTGTCAAGTTGTACCAGATGGTCCTTCTCGTGTTTTTTCTTCTAGTCTACCTAAGTCATTTCCTAATGGTCAGATAAAATTCTCTGGCAGTTACAAAACGAGCCCATAACTTGACATAATTTTTCAGGGCTGTTCAATTCTACTCCCCAGCTTTAAATATTCTCAAAGTTGAGTAATTTCAAATCCAGTCTGCAGTTTTCATGGCATCACAGATCAGGCCACCTTTTCCCCATCTGCCCTGGAGCATATGCATATCCCTACACCTTCCTGATATCATTTCTAGAGGTATGGCTCCTGAATGGTGAATGGGACAAATCCACAGTGAGAGTGGAAAGAAGGATGGGATGATCCCTTCCAGAAGCAGCCCTTATACACATAAATAAACAAGAGGCTTAATTTTCAAGCAAAATGAATATTCAACAACTAGGAAATTAGAGATTGCATATAATCTTTGAAGTTCAGCCAGTGTCTAACTAGTTTTATGCCCCTACCTTTGAACTATTTAAATAAAATTAAAGCCCTTTTTCTTTCAAACTCCTGTAGGAATTTGCTGTGTCATGTAAAAAGAGAGGAGATTTTATGCCATTTTACTTTTTGCGAGGCAATTTCTATTTTGAAATGAGCAAAACAGAGTAAATACATGAAAATTTAAGCAATGATAAAGGCAGTGCACAATTCTAAACAGGCAGAATACTCCACAGGCACCAATATCTTTCTTAGTATGTTTTTTCCTCCCTATATTATAAACTGAGGTTTTGTAGAAAATAAACCCCAGTTTCATCTACAAAATAAGCTTCCATTTGGAAGAAATCATTAGTGTGACACCAATGTGATGGGGATAATTCACCCTGCTTCCTTGTAATATTGTGGGAGATGTTTAAAACTTTTGTTAAATGTGGCAAATATCAATGATTGTTACAAGCTAGACCTGTGATACCAGAAAGTTCTGGTATGTTAAAAAATTGATGAAATGAAAGATATTATAAGCCTATGTGAGAAGAATTTAAAAAGTTTGGAAACTGAACTTGGCACCACTTTTGGTCCTTAGAAACCAAGATACTGTCACACGACATGGTAGAGCAATGTTACAAATTGTGATAAATGGCTTTGTAATAAAAGATAAAGCAAATAAATAAACATAGGCAAGCAACTAAAAAAACACTTTTTTTTACAGATATAACTCCAGAGAGGAATATGCATTAAGAATTCAGAAAATAATTCCTATTGATTTCTGGCACTGTTTCAGAGAATTAGAGAAAAATTCAACCAAGGCATTAATACTGATGTCCTCCAGGTGTTCTGCAACAAAGATAACTGAGGCATCTGGTGTGAGGCTACAATCAAGTCTGCTAAGACTGTGAGTATGTCTGATAAGAGATACTCCAGAACCTATGGGTAATCCAAAGGAAAAACTCAGCTAGGCCAGGCTCTCCAGGCTCCTTTACAAAGAAGGTTGTCCTAGAGCAGACTCAAGAGCTGAATATTCACGACAATGCAGTGATTCCAGAAGATGTTCTATCTTTGAGGCCCTTGGTAAGTCTAGAAAAATGAAGATTTAACAATAGGGCTCGTTACTGCTGCCCTGTTGTACTAATGCACATTTTTAAACCAGCACTGAACCTTTTCACCTGCTGGTCAATCCCAGATTCTTCTAGATGGAAGAACAAACAGGCCACTTTTGGAAAAAGATGCAGTAAAGGTGATTGAACCAATTTGATATTTACTAAATCTGAATGTATTTACTAAATGATAGAAAACAACATCCTTGGATATTAAATCCAAAATAGCTAATCCATGCCTTAAGCACCTATTTGAAATTTCCCTTTTCATTATTTTTTCCCATTTATCATAGCTGGTAATTTATAAAAGATAAGTCCTAATAAAAAGCTGTGTAGGTTTAGTACCTAAAATACAATTTTGGAATTTACAACAGAAGAAATGTCCTTTGAGTTTTCAATGTTTAAGAAAGAAAAAATTGAGGTAGTATTATCTTTGAGTTATATCTGAAGGAGATAAGGAGATGAAAAAGTATACACTGCTTTTACTTTCTACTGAGAGGAAGACCACATAACATTATCTCTACTTCTTACAGCCTTCTTTTACATACTGCTTTTTATGTCCTTTTAGTAGCTCCTACTTACAAAAATAGACACAGCATCAAATGTGAAGAAAAACATTAAAATATTTAAAACCAGCAGTTTGAGCAGATGAAACCTGATTAGTATTTCATATGTTCAATCTACATTAATCCATCTTGTACACCATCTTTTAATGGAAGGACTACAGAGCACTTTGATGCTACCATGCCTTTAAAGCATCACTTAAAAGACACATCATTTATCTCACCCACTGACCTAAAAAAAAAAAAAGAGATCTGATACAAAAATCCCAGTCAAACTGAATGGACACTCAAACCTACAAACCCTTTTTGCATTGTGCCAGAACTCTCATTGCAAACACATGCAATACCACATCCCTGTGTGTTTGAAATAGCTTTTCCTTTTTCAGTTCCAGTTTAGCAGAAAGTGTTAGTTGCACAGCCTGTAAAGTACAATTTTTATTGGCTAATGTCCAAAGCAGACTGCTTTTTAATATCAAAATCTATAAAATTTATTACTGAAATGTGCATTAAGTGGTATATGAATATAAAAGTTGCATATTGCACATTAGTAACACACAGACTAGAAAACATATTACCGTCCCCACTAATTTCATCTGTAGATCCAGGTGGCATGCAAGGAAAGAGAAAAACAGAGGGGGAGAGAGAAGGGACAGAGAAGGGGGAGGGGAAAATATACTATTAAATTCATGAGTAATCCAAAAGTATTCAGACTGCAGTTATATTATATACCTGACTCAAGAGAAACCAGAAAAGTAGCAGAATATAAGACTTCTCAGCAAAAACCCAAGGGACAAAGATATATTCTAAGAAACTTGTATGATGAAACAGAGTTAATGAGTTTGAAACACAGATTTACACAAAAAATTTAATTTGGAAGTGGAACTGTTTTAATGTATTGTTAAGACATGCCAATTTGTGGCTTAAGTCAATACTTCACTACAAAATAGATCTCTTACACCCAGTTAAGTCAGTTCAATTTGACTTTTCACACACACTTATGACTTGGATACCTACAGCTGGTGTTCATCCTTTCAAAGGAAATGCACTTCTGTGCTGTCACTAAGACAACTAAGAAAAGGAACCATCTATGTATTAATTACACAAAGCATACTGCAGTTATACAAAGCTGAATTTTAAACAAGTGACAAACAGAACAATTCTACTGGGAAGCTGTTGGAATGAGCAACATACTCTGCATTTATGGTAGCAGTCCTATTCCACACCAATGCCCACAGCACAAGCTGATGCACGTCAGACATTATTTATAGATAAAAGGGAAATTAGCATTAAAGTTGAAAAAGTAATGCACCTATTACTCTAATTGTTCTTGCCCCTAACAAAGCCAAACTGGTCCAGACCAAATGCTGAACAAGTACGCAGCCAAAAGCATCACCATGTTCAATACTTAATTCAAAGTGATCTTAGCTGATGCTTATTGTTGCTATTCTATTTCATTCATAAGCATGCTTGTATCAGGGGTCCAAGAATGAAGTCAAAATACATTAACAAAAAACCCATGGGTATTACAGGGGCTGCACAGACATAGAAACAAAATTATTAGTATGACTGTCCCCTGTAAAAATGGGGACCAGGGAGTTCGCAACTCCGCATAAAAACCTAATTCAACAGGAGGAGAGAGGCAGCAGAAATTTAATGGGGTTATTCTTGGATCTCTGTTTAGCTGATGCTAAAGTAGTAAAAAGACAGTAACTGCATTACTATATTCAGCTTTTGGGTTAATAAGGCAGCCTAAACAAAGAGCAGTGCAGTACCCTTAGGCGGCGGCTCATGGGAACAGAAGACGAAAGGGAGAAAGCGCCTAGCTTTCTTTACTTTATGCTGACAGTGATTGACTCCTTTACACAGAGGCAAGAAAAGGAAAGAGAAAAACAGAAACAAATTATTTGGAAATAAAAGAAAAGAGACTGAAGAGAACATCTATAACGAATGAACATAAAGGTAAAGGTTTACATTACAGTTCTGCATACCTAAATGGATACACGAATTTTACTGAAAACTCCAAAGTGTATTTGGTATTTTCTTTCTAGTTACTTTCTACAGCAAATTTATTTTGATTTTGATTTTTCAAGTGAGACTGTTAAAAAGTCAGCTTTTGACAACTATATAAACCATCCACTGGCAACACAGTAAGTATTATCTATGACAGAAGCATAACCTGCCTTTGCACGCTCCCCATCTGTACTAGACTGCACCATAGTTAAATCCTGATTGAAGCCACCAGACTTACACATGGACCTACTGACTTTCTGGACCCTTAAAATTACAACATAAAACAAGTATTTCACATAGCAAGGTTACATAGAACAAGGAAAACCACAGTTTCTCTGTCCCACTGAAATACAACACTGACATATTTTATGATCTGAAATCTGTCATTGGAGTTTCGTGCCCAGTGTAGACCCACTTGATAATTGTCAATTGTTGTCAATTGATAATTTGTTGTTGTCAATTGATAATTTAGCTCTCCCAGGATGTTTGGGCAAACACCCTATAGTACTGTCCCCACTGTCTTCTTTCCCAATTACCCTTCTGTATTTAATTAGCAAAGTGCTTATCAGGAGGAGAGAGATTTTTAAATATGGGAAAATACAAAGAAGTCACAACTGATTTCACAAGGTAGGGAAGAACACAAGACAACACTAAGGACCTGAGGATAGCTGCTCTTTTTATTCCTCTTGTTATCTGTTGGTTCCTCTCTGCTTTCCTCTTTTCCCTCTCTCCCTTATCTAAGGAAATGTGAGAGGTGGTTTAAAAAGCTCATCAACTAAATCCCACATCTTGTTGCTGGTCCTTCACAGTCAAAACTTAAGAGTGAGGTTCAGCCACCTTGGGGTGATACAGGCTGGAGGTGGAAACTGACACAGCACACTCCTCAGTGCTGGGAGGAGTGGAGGAAGGTTTGAAAAGAACAATTACCTTTTAATAAAAATAACTTCCTACTTTTCATAGCTTCTGGAAACCTATGAACCACTGAAGTAGCTCTACTTACACAAAAGCACCATCCTGTATAAACCTGTGAAGTTTTTAGTGGCCAAACGTGGAGGGATAATGTGCAGATTTTTTTAGAGCTGTATTAAGTGTGTTCAGTCATTGACAATCAGGAAGCTTCATGTTGAATTTCATGCAGGCAAATCTAATGGGTAATGACTATGTACAACCCATGCTTTGCTGCAACTTTAGTACAGATTTAGAATATGTAGAGATTTGTCATTGTATCCTAAACATCAACAAAGTACCATTATACAAACTGCTGGGGTGAGTAAAAAAAAAACAGAAAAAATCAATTTAGAAAATTTACATTATTGCAAATGACAGAATATTAAGCAGATCTAATGCTAAAAACTACAAGAGGTGCAAGGAGAGGGTAAACCTACTGAGTAAGTATCAGTATTTCCATGCATACCTCACTACTGTATTCCTAAGGGACACCTCTTCCTACTATCACAGAGCCCCATTTTTAGCACTATCATTCTAACATAAACCTGTGGCAACATACATAAAAAGGTTTGAAAGAAAAGAAACAAATACTACAGCTATTTTAAGACACTACTGAAAAGGTACTGAAATGAGAATAAGGCAATCTGATACTCGGTACTGAAACAGAAGAGCAGGTATAGAGTCACTGGCAGCAAAGCAAACTCTCTGAACTGGAAGAGATGTTTCAACTCTTGACCTGCCTGCTCAGGCTACAAAGCTAATTTCAGCCTGAAATCCTGAAATGCTGTTCACTCTTACATTGATACAGGGGTAGCAAGGGCTGACTGAAACCTGACTAAACCTGCTTCATTGGGAAGGGACACCAACATGACAAAGGTGGTTTTAATTCATTATGTACGTGTCTTGATGGCCTGTGATAGGCAGTCCAACTTGTTTCCAGAGTTTCAGACTGCACCTTTATGACTTATTGTCTTAAGTTTAACTGTTCTGCCTTACTAAATGACTATTTTGTCTTAAAGGTACCAAATCTTCACATAAAGCTACAAAAGAAAGTTTATTTAGGTGGAGAGTTAATTGAAAGTGAAATAAATAAGTCCCACTTACACCATTCCATACCAGCTTCCAGCCAGGATATCACTGACATCTACCTAAATGCCCCAAAACCTCAGAACTGCTGCTGAAGACTTCATTGGACTACTTTTTTTATTTAGTTCCTCTTCTGAATACGAAGTATTTACTTAAATCATTGTGTATAAAGAGAATAAATCACCTGCTATGCAACTGACTATGTTGGAAATGAAGCCACCAGACCAAGGCTGTTAGTACTGGAGCTGCTCATTAGGACTGTGTGGGTTGATAACCAACACTGGGAGGCTGAAACTCATGACATCCCATTCTATTTTTGTTGAACATTCTTGTATCAGTTTGAGGAAAACCCCTGAAAAATAAAACTGTAGAGGGGAATAAATCTATTTGTTTTCAAGCTTCTGAAATAAAATTAATACTAAGCACTTGTCACATCAAATAACTTTATATATAAAACCCAAACCTAATACTGCATGGGATATTTCTTTAGTCATACCCACAGTTTTATAACTTGCAAAGGAAAAGTGTCTGCTCAGATTAAATTACTGGATCACAAAGGAGGAGTGTAGGAGGGGAAGAACTCTTTAACCAGTGACACAGACTGATGAAATCAATGCAGAATCTTCCTAGACACTGATACAGGGGAAATTTGTTTATCCTGTCTCCACAGCTCATTCTGGTCATCTTGTGCATGAAAAAGAAGCAATTTAAAATACAAAAAGATAACAGCACCAGCTTATTCAGCTGTGATGGGAAGCTGAAATACTGCAATTTATTAACATTAAGGGTATTTAAAAACATTATCTTATGAATCAGCAGGGTATCTGGGTGAGTTAGGAAGCAAGCAACTAAACCTGGAGACATGACTTGCTCAAGGTTTGTAAAATTTATCTGTAATAAACCTCAGACTTGAATGTCTCCCAGTCCTATGACCATACGACAGAGCTACAATAGTACAGAGCCTTTATATTCCTCCAATTACTTAATAATTTGAATGTGTAACTATGTAATTTATGCTAGACTGTTAGTCTTTCTTTCCAGAAGAAGTGATCAGTAGAGTACAACATCACTGAGCTAGCAGACACTGTCAACTTTTCAGCATTGTCTTTTTGGAATGACTTGATAAAATGAACACGAATTAAAAAACAACTTTACAGCCTCAAGCAAAGAACACCTTTTTCCCCTACCAACCAATTCAAATGGAACTAGGAAATGCAAGTCCCACACAAGAAACTCTTTCAGAGTTAAGCACAGGGCAGACCTTCTTTTTGAGCCTAGGAATCATCAAACAGAGCACACACTGTGCTCTGCAAGCAGAAGTGAATCAATAAAATCTGATTTGTCTTTCCATTACTGCTCATAGCTTTGCTTGTGATTAGCCCTCATCATTCACATACACATTTAGGTCCCTTCATATACTCACATCTGCTTCATTAAGAACATTTTTAATGTTAATTCACCTGAAATCAGGTGAATAAATTTACCCTTTTTTTTTCCCCCCTCCTCTTTGTTGCATTTTGACATTGGGTCCTGTTATATTTCAGCTTGCATTAGCTAACCTACTGGAAGTCTCTCACAGATGGAGCTGTAGCATATAATTACTTTCTACCTGCTAAAACCTCACTTAGATTATGCTGATCTCCATCAAAAGAAAAATTTTTTCATGCAAATTTCAGCTGAGCAGTGTGACTAAATTACTCATCAGTAGCACCCCAGAGAAGAACTCTCATGCCACTTCACTGCCATGATCAGGAGTTAACCATGGCATATGGTTTAAGTGTAATGGTATACTATAAATTTGTGATGCTGAGACAGAACCTGGAAAGTTACTGAGAAGCATCCTCAGGATGCTAAAATCCTTCAGTTTCTATAAGGAAGCATTCTCCAAGAGACCCCATTTCTCTGCTGCTGGGCACATTGCTGGATAAATCTAAACTGTGGGGTGCACAGTTTAGACATAATTTCTTAGAGAAGAAACTTATAATTTCTTAGAGAGTTGTTATGAGCAAACAATATTTCCCCCTTTACTTGAAAATGTTGTTAGTAACAACAGATGTCCAGATGTGAGGACAAGAGGACACACAGATTTCTCTTTGAGATACCCACTTCCCTATTAAAGGTGTGCATCATAGTGGTTGTTACATGGATAACTTGAACAGTCTGCCTTAACAGCTGAAACAGCAATCACATATTTTAACACTTTTCAGCTTCTTTCACAAAATAAGCACACATTAAAACTGCAAATCAGCACCTGCTGTGAACCAACCCTGCAGGAGGACTTAAAACCCTCCTTCAGGCTCATGCCTTGCCTTGTGCTGGCTCCTACAGAGGGGCTGATCTCCTTCCTTAATGCCATCCCTCCAGTTACAGCTCTCTCTCCACAAACACATTATTTTATTCAACAGTACCAGAGTATCCAAATGCCAAGAGTGACAGCTTGGAACCACAGAATCATTTAGGTTGGAAAAGACCCTTAAGATTATCAAGTCCAACCATAAACCTAGCCCTGCCAAGAAGCTAACCCTGCCAAGACTTGTTCAATATTCTGCTTGTTCAATACTTGCTTCAACAAGTGGGCCTGAAATGTCACACTCTGTAGCACTGCACGTAAAGTAATGGTTGAGCTACGTTTAAAAAAAAATATGTCCACAGAATTTTCTAGTGCAAAGGAGGCACAGCAATTAGCCAAGGGATGCAAAAGCATATTTATGCTTCCTAGTCATATTTATATAAGCAAGGATGGGGCAGAAGAAACCAAAGAACTCTGTCAGAAAGGATTTATGTAAAAAGAGAGCAAGGAAACTAAGGCTTAATTGGTTTCACTTTATGAAGAACATTTTATAGTATACCATTGACAAGGTAAATTATTATTTTTGGAAATATGTGTATCAGGAAAAATATGTATCACCTAACTACTCTAATGTTTGCTATTTCAAAACAAACTGCTGGCCAAAATAAGTTCCTGTAGACTAGAGCAGAGCATTTTAATACAGAGACTCCAAGCAAACTAGTAGGAAATCTAGTCAGCAGAATTACAGTGAACCAGTATGCTGCTGCTTATAAATTTTACATACTATTTGCACAGTGAAAATACTTCGGCCTTACTGTTTCCTGAGTGTACACTCTTGGCTAAGTAGAAAGAGTCTTTTTAAATGTAAAGACAGAAGCAGAGGAAGAAAAAGGTGGAACTATATGTTAGCTAAATATTCATTGCTTCTGGTGAATCACAGCATCTTATACCAAAACATCAGATGCATATAGAAGAAATCTGAAATGTAACTCGTCTTCAATTGAGCTTTTTATTTACAGTTACTTATGCCCCTTTCCCCAGATGTAAAATTTGAGGGTAAAATTAATGTTGTAGATAAAAAAAATGGGAAATTTGGTAGACATCATTCTTACACACAGTGAAGGCAGTGCCCACAGCAAGGCACATCAGAGCAAAGCAGCCAAATAATATCAGAAGAAACAGAAACAGGAGCACGCAGTAAATGCAGTGCAATGAAACTGGTTCAGTGACACACAGTTCATAAGAGAAACACCTCTTGGCTCCCAGATTCAGCAATCTGCTGCTTTGGATTCCTGAAACCAAACAGCTTCACCTTTCACTAGTTTGAAAAGGCCTTTTTTAGGAGAGAGGGAAAAAAAAAGTTTTTAAATACAACTTTCTATCTTTCTATGCTTTGGAATATTGAAGCACTTGGAAAGAACAAGTTTTCATTTCACTAGCCCAGAAATATTTCAAGGTATGTTAATAAATACTTCAAAAAGAAAAACAAAGTGTCTTTCATTAACAGTTTTATTTTTAAGCCTACAGAACTTCAGATGAATACCTGAACTTCTACACCACCAAATCACGTTCCACACTGGCTTGTTGGCTGTTGCAGTTTTCCCCAAAGTGTGGTGGGGAACTTACAGTGAAACTTTCCTTTAGGACTAAGAGTATTAATACTGTAATAATATGCTATTAAAATGTCTGACTGCTTAATTTTCCTGTTGAATATGTGCCTCGGATTTTTGCTCTTCAGCTTTAGCATTAGAAGAGATCTAAACAAACCTCACTGAAAAAAACCAGCAGAGTTAATTTATGATTTAAACCATCAAAGGCATGGAGGACATTACAGCTGTCAGTAAGTTATAAAAGCTTGTCTTATCTGGAGCCCTTTAACTCCAAGTCATTTAAATGTCACTAGAGAAAGGCTCTTATTCTGCAAACCAAGATAGCATCACCCACAGCTGGCTTTGCACTGGATGCTGTCAGCTGTCAGTCTCTGCTGACCTGTAACTCTTGGGTTAACTGAACAGTATGTACATCTGTTACCTCTTGTTTCATACTGATAGATCAGTTCCATGTGACAGGAGTGACACCTCTTCACATCTACATGAAGCATTACCTCATTTGTAACACGCTGATTCCTTTGGGAACTTAAGAGGCAAAACTATTCAGGCTATTTCATCTCAGCAGTCTGTGGCTTATATTTAATATACTCTCACCTATGCCACACTTAATGCACTTCAAGTAACTATTGTGAAAAAAACCAAACTGTCAGAAAAAAATGTCAGTGCCCTGTGTACCCTTACTAAAAAGAAGAGCCCTTGAGAGCTAATAATAAATGCAATGGCTTGAATCACTCCAGTATGTCAGTCTTTCCAGTGGTTTGTAATACGGTATAAAAAACAAGGACCAAGCACAATGATTTCATTGTAGACAGACAAAAAACAAGAAAAATACCTAATAGTTTTTTTTCAGTATTGCAGAGAAGGGGAGGGACATATGCTGGTAGAATGTGATTCTTTGCTTCTGGCTCCATGAGCCAGCTTTATACCTTACAGCTTTCTTGACATTCATTCGACCATCCAGTTCACCTCCTGCACTTCTCTCTTCTGTGGTACTTCAGCAAAGCTCTTTTTTGCCCACCATTCACCCTTATGTGCTGCTCTAAATGCCAGTTATTTACAGTGGTATTACAACTTCCCTGCATGAGTACCAAAACACTGCTTTGAAAAATTACAAAAGCAGCAAGTTTGTGCTCTGAGACATACGACTACTTCAGACAAAATGCATCAAGCAGAGGAGACCTAAATTTGCAAAGTCAAAGCAATAGTAATACAGGATCATGAAGTAAGCATTTAGTACTGCTTTTAATAGTAAAAGTGTATCAGCATTCTAAGATAAACTGAAAAGGTGAAAATCTGAGGTGGCAGGGAAATACGACTATGTTGTGCTAAAGATTACTGGGTTTTTTGTTTTTTTTTAATGTGAGTGATTAAAAAGCACAGCCATTAAGAAACTTCAAATTTTTCCAACAGCTAAAATCAGTCACAGAGGTAAGAACCAAGAGAGACCATGCTGACCATGCTTCATGGTGATCTCCCTTCTCTACCATGCTCGTGGGACAGGTACTGAAGGAAGAAGAGTTATTTGACTCTGAGAGGTAATAGTAACTGATGAAGCTCTATTACACCTCTGCAACCTGATGCATATTTTAATTCTAGATCCTCTCACCTATTTTCTTGCACAAGGTCTGTTTACTTTGGGCTTACTTTGCCAAGGGGTGAATCTCAAACATCTTTATAAAAAGGTTAAGGGTGGGGAAAGGAATCTGAAAAGCTGGAAATTAATCAAACCTCTATGAATCTTTCCTCCTTCTGGTATGAAATATGTTGATTATGTACCACTAAGGGCTCACAGAGATGTTAAAGTGAGGCTGTAGCCCCCCTTACAAGTCAGGGGTGGACACTCCACTGGGCCACAATATTGGCTCCTGAAGTCTGTGGCCAAATACTAGGAATCTAAGAATATAATAAAGCTGTCATAATACTAATGCATTTCCATACTGAAAAACCTCATTAATAAATATTATGTACAAGAATTTAGAAATGTATTTTTTACTAAGACACTGAATCAATCCCTCAAAAGGGTTTAAGAAGAAAACTGTAGAAGAAAAATATTCTCTCTCCAGTACAAAAACTTAAAAAAACCCCACAGTAACTATTGGAACCTCTAAGTGACAGAAACAACATGTGTAACTTCATATGCACATCCCTCAATTAACTTGATTTTCAATAGCAAAAAATAAGTGCTTTGATCTAAACAGCAACTACAAAAAAACAGCTATTAAGTGTCTTCTTTCTGAAAACTGATGATTAATATTTAATTGCCTATTTTCACATTTCAAAGCTGCTCCTTCATAATTAACACATACTCAGGTAATTTAAGTTCTAGCCCACAACATCGTGCCTCATTGCAAAGCTAAATGAAAATACTGACAAGCAGCCCTGGCTTTGAAGTATCCTGGCCCTGTTTTACTGCACGGACAGGGCTCTTCTTGCAAGTGATGCTAAAAAGTTTCTCTTCAGAAACTGTACAAGGAAAGTCTTGGGAAAGCCACGCAGCAAGAAGCAAGCTAACTGTGAGTGAAAAATCTGCCTAAACATTCGCTAGCTTTATAAATAAACTTGCATTTTTTAATATATATGTATTATTTTAATGACTTACCTGACACAGAGACTGTGTGTGACCTTACTCCTTGCTTCTCATTGTTGGCCAGCCTGTAAAACAGAGGTTGGAACCGCTGAATGCTGTACATTCTGCACGGTCACACACACTGAGAATTCATCCTAACAGGGCACCTCCTGTAATTAGCAGGGCCAATCCATTTCCCACAGTGACAGATTTTGAGGGGGAGAGAAAAGGCAGAAAGGAATCTACCATTTTAAACCCACCTGGGGGAGTAGGAGTGTAGAGAATGAATTAACATTTTAATTAGCATATGGTTTCACAATGAAAGAACAAATTTAAAGGAAAAAACAAAAGCCAATTTATAACTTTTAAGATGGATCTGTGCATGTCTGAACATTGTCACGCTATGGAATAACTTTTACTTTCTGTATTATCTCTTGGAAATAGAACATGAATTGAGTATTTGTCTGCAAAGTCACTTTCCATATTAAATTCTTTCTTAACTTATGTGTCTGTAAATCAAGAAAAACTGTTTAATTTAAATGCAGTTTGGCATAAATGTTCTTCAGTATAAGAAACTGCAATGAGTGATTCCAATTTTTTTTTTTTCCACATACATATATAAGCACAATTTTAATGGTAAGAGAGAATTGCACTTTGTCCTTTCATAAATTTGGAACTTCATCTGGCAAGGCAAATCTTTCCAGATGCAAGATGATGCTGTTGGCTAGCAGCTCCATATGTGAAAAAGCCCATTTCTCTGCTGCCAGCCTAAAAGCCTATGGGGTGCCTTTGTTTAACTAGACTTAAGCATACAAAACCAGTTTTGGTAAACTGTCCCAAGAAGCTTTTCCTTCAAACTTATTTTATCCCAGGAATCCCTAAAAGTAAAAAAAGTTTAAACTTGAAAAGCTATTCTCTGTTTCTTGGTTGTATCTATTCGAGCAAAACCCCATTTTTCTCTTCCTTGTGAGTGTATGCTAAGCTTACCACTGTTCCTGCTTCCAATCTCAACTTCCATTTTTATTTCCTTCCTGCACTTCAACTCCTCTCTTTTTTCCACCACAGAACACTATCTGGCTAGTGAGTACTGCAGCAGAACCTGTGGCTGAAGAGCAACCACTGGTATCTAAGTGGCTCATTACCTGCAGATTCAGGAACAAATCATATTCCATACTCCATCTAATAGTTTAAAAAGTAATAACAGTAATTCTGGGCTCCTCCCAGGAATCAAGAAGAAACAGAATGAGGTTGCTGGGTCAAAGTAGGCACAGGTAAAAGGACAAGATAAGACACTTTAAACTGCTGAATTTAATTTGGTCTTTCAACAGTTATCTCCTTGTTCTGGATATTGGTGCTTCTGTCTCAAAAGGTTCAAGGAGAACATTCTAATGATATGGGGATTTAAGATGTTTCTAAATGTGACTATTGAGAAAGCAACCAGATTATAAACAAGAAAAAAAGGAGTGAAATTTAGGGGGTCACAATAAGAAAATGCTCATAGAGGGGAGACCAGTATCCCAGTTTTCCAGATAGGGTGGAGACCTGGCCACTGACACCAGGAGTGCTAAGAATGAGCAAGAAGAATAGGATGGCCTACCACCCATGTTATGGAGTACCAACTCCAAAAATATAAAAAGTATTCTTGGTTCAAAGAGATACATTTGAAATATTTTCTTATTTACCTTAAAGCATGAAAAGGAGAGAGGTATCAGTAAATTTTGTATCATTTACTTGTTGTTTATGGTACCACCATAAAATTAGCTAGAGAAAAAACTGCAATTGTATTTGCCTCACACAGATTTACATTTTCTACAAATTCATTATTTGTAAAAATTTCATTATTTCATATACCAGAGCAGAATCTTTCTGCATTTCTATATTTAAAAAAAAATAGAACAACAAGCATTTGGAATTTAAACTATATTCTTTGTGACACTTAACATAGAGGTCACAACTTAGGCTAGCCCCATTATAGAAATTTTATTAACAAAAGGTGACATGACAGATTTATGATAGGAGGAAATAAAAATCTATTTTCTGTATTTCACATAAGCAGAAAGAGGGAAAAATATTAAAATCAAGAGCACAGACTGACTCATAGACTGAAATGACAATTCAAAAACTGTTTAGCAGCATTCCTATAATTAAATTTACCCATGGACTCAAAATAAATAGCCTGAATCCCAGTCAAGTCTTTTCCAAAACATCCTTCTTTTGTTACTGTCAAGTATGATCAATGCATTACATACTTTTTTCCTCAGATTTTACTTCTGGTATCTGTATAGTTTAATGATGCTGTCAGTCATTTATACCCCATAGCCCCAAATGACCAACTCCTATTTGTCCTAGAATCCAAACCCAACAATAATCATTAAGCACATATAGAATGTCCTGAAGCATCACTTAAGGAAAACATTTGTCAAAATATTTTTCACATTGAAGAAAAAAAAAACATAAAACTTACTTTGGTATTGATGGTAAAGCTCTTTCACCTTCTGTGTAAACAAGAAGAAAACAGGATTAAAATTTTTATTCATGGTAGAAGGTATGACAGTATCTCATCTCCCTAGTCAGAAATATGCAATATTATAATATATTATATATATATAAAATATTTAACTGGAGTTAGCTTTGCTAAGTGCTAACATATAAATATAACAATTGAAAGGAATCTGGACTTCCAAGTGAGACAACTGAAATAAATCATCAGAGCACAGAACTTACCATATTGATTTCACACATTCATTTAGCTGAAATTATATGACAGTAATTCTTGGCAGCCAGAGGCAAAATGAGCTTTTTGTAAACTATTTTGATAATGTTATTGTGTACATGTGTGGGTGTACCTGATCAAGCTTTTTTTTCTCTCCCTGTTGGATCTGATGAGACTTATTTCCCCACATAGATTTGATGGCATCCATGTAAGTTACTAATCCTTTACTAAAACACCAGTGATTTGCAGTAGATTGAATTAAGGGGGGAAGAAGTGTTAAGTGAGAAATCAAAACAACTATCACTCTCTAAATTGCTGATAAAGTGACCTAACAGAAAATGAACAGCACTATTTCTAGAAAATGGTGATAAACACCCATTACACAAAAATCATGACATTATAAAAGTAAACTACAGTCTCACTTTTGTGTATTATGGGACTGAGTAGAGAAATACCTGGTATCTGGAAGCCATGCTCAACATGGCAAACTACAGTATTATGTTACAATTTTTTTCCTCTCCAAACATAGAACAACATCATTTGGCTCAGCTGCATTGGTCTGTTTTGATCTGTCTGATGGTGGGTGTTGAACAGGAAAAGTCAGGAAAGAAAGAAAACAAGAAGCTGTGATTTGGAAGATGACCTAGAGCAGCTCAGTAACTGGAGCAAGCATCTGAAACTGATGGGAAGAGGAAGGACAGCAAGATTACACAGGAAGCATGAAGAGGGGAATAAAGGTACTGTGTTGTATTTGGGTTAATTATACCTTTTGGGGAAGGGAAAAAAAGCCAAAGATCTTTAGAGGTTGTGTGGAGTGACAAATAGGAGATCAAGGGCATGTGGGTGCCAGCCTAACAATAAGAGACTGGGGGATAAGTATCCAAAAAGAGACTGTAATGGGACTGGAGGATTCACACTAATGGAACTGGGCAAAAGACATCAAACAGGCAGAAAGCTCCTGCCCTCCACTCTGTCTCCCTAGGGTTGTGAGGAGTACCCAAAACCTCTGAAAATCCACCTCATGTCTACATCAGCTGTCAGACATTATGCATGAAAGCATCCTGTGTTCTGGTTTAAATCAAGTTATGCTGCTATTACTAGTTATTCCACCATTGCTCCTAAATTTGGCAATGGATTTAATGTTGCTGATGAATCACATGTGCTACTGAAAAAATTGCAGCCTGTTGCTTTTAAAGGTTTAGGACATGATACAAACCTGTCTGTTAAAGAACTTCATTAAAATTTCAAAGGTAACTTCATTATGTATTTTTAAATCAAGATTACAGATGCACAATTAATAAGCAAGTATTAAAAAAAAATTCCCATGTTATTCAGCATTGAGCTTCATTGTTTATTAATTGCACAGTAATCAATTGGTTTTCTAAAGATGGAATTTGAATTTCCTCTCAGTTTTTTGTTTTGGGGTTTTTTTTGGGGGTGTGGAGCACATCAGTACCATATTTGGGGACAGAAAAACATCAGCAAGTGATTGAATAATACTTGCAGGGTCACAATGCTTCACATATTCCAAGTATTGACCTCAGCTGCAGATTAGGTTGTTTCTCCTGCAAACATAGACTCCAGCCTCTTGAGACTGTGAAAAATACCACAGGTGGCAATTGCTACTGTGTGCTCAAGTCAACTGCTACCTATCAAAAAGCACTTAAGAGAGGTAAAGACAGAATCCAACCTTCCAGTGTAATATTAAATTTCCTTAACAATGAGATTCCCACTCTGTTAATCCATAGTCACTTATCTGAAGAGCTTCCTATCGGTGCAAAATACAAAGAATCACAGTAAAACATCTCCTTCACAGCAAAATCCTGATTCCATGTTAATAGTAAACCCTTTCTACACACTTTGTGAGGTAAGGAGAATGTCAATAGAAGTGGCTTTACATGGCATAGAGAGAGTATTATGATACAGCTAATGGGTAGAGTGTGTGACAAAGGTGCAAGGAAATTTAAGGTTGCTGGAAAACAGTGAGAGGAAAGGATGGAGATGGGCAGAGACCAGCAAGGACTCTTAATGCAAATTAAACTAATGTTTGTTTCCAGATTGGTTGAAAAAACAGGCAGCATGCATGGGTCCAACCTAACTAAAAAACCCATTATTTTCTGATCATCTTCCTTTTCACTGTCCTTTGCCAAATCCCATGAAGCATTACTGATTTTCTCCTCATTAGCAGCAGAACAGAGCACTGTCAAGCACTGAACAGAACTGGGCCCTTGTCCTCTGGGTTGACAGGGGTGGGAGAGGTGGACAACATACACTCATCCTTAAGGAGAAGGAAGGAGCCCACAATACTGCTCTGAAGCCACAATCTGATGTGCACATTGACTGTAAAATGTTGTTATGGACAACCCCAGATACAGGCAAGGGAAACTGGAAATGAAAGCACATTTTAAAAGAAAGTGCAACCAAAAATAAAAACCTACTATTAAGTAGTATAATGGATGCCTCCCCTTTCACTGGAGAAAATTCAAGAAAAATCCATCCACATGGAACAACTGATGAAATGGAACATCAAGGCTTATTTTATAGACGCCTACAGGCTCTCTGGGTACAAACTGCTCACTTCAGTGTCTCCCAAGTTGGTGCTCATCTGTTTACAGCTTATATCCCAAATAAAAATATGAAACATTCATCAGCACCCTTGTAGGTCTGGAGTCAAATTTTGTTACTAACAGCATCCCAGTAAAAGCATATCTTGTTGTTCATAAACTGAAACCCACAATAATTTGCCCAGTTCTATATTCAATTTTAAAAATTGGATGTGCAGTACTGTACTGGGGAGTCCAAATCTCAGGGCTGGCACTGGGAGGGCTGCAGGGACCTCTGTGAGGAGGGAGCAGAAGCCAAGAGGGGCTGGGATGGACTGACCCCAACCCCCAGCCCAGCCCTGTGCTCCTGGGGGAGAGGAGCCAGGAGAGAGGGTGAACCTCAGGAAAAGGTGTGTGAGTGTGAAGTTGTTTGTCTAGTTTTGTCTTTGTTTCTCACTACCTAAACTATTTTCAATCGTAATAAAGTCATTTTCCCCAAGTCCAGTCTGTTTTATCTGTGAGACCTGGTAACTGACCTCCCTGCCTTTACCTCAGCCCATGAATTTTCTCATTATTTTTTCCACCTGAGCTGCTGAGGAGGGGTGAGGTTGGGTGCTGGTAAGGGCCAAACCACTTTTTTGATGCCCAACATAGGGCAGGATTTCAAGGCAGCAACAGTAAGGGGAAGAAGTAGCAGCCAAAAGTCAGACTGGAGAATACCAGGGAGCTTGGATGCTGGTGTTGGGAATGTGTTGTTGTGAAGTGGCAACGGGTCTAAGAGAGGGGTTTTAATGTGTATAGGCTGTCTTTCATTGTGGGGTTTTTTAAAGTATGTGTGTGGGGGTTTGGTTGGGCTTGGGTTTTTTTGTTTGTTGCTTTTTGGGTTTTTTTAAAATCTTTTTGATGATGATACTTGAAATTTTTATGCTGCTAATTTTTAAATTATTATTATTATTTTCAATGTAAGTGAAAGTCATAAAGAGCACAAATCTAATGATAATTTTCTAGTTTGTGTGTCACAGAAACAAGGGGTGGAATGGTGTGAAGGTGGCTGTGACCAGCACAGGGAAGCTCCTGGCATGTTCACCTCTGCAACCTCACCACTACCAAAACCTGTGCACCTATAACTTCCAACACACCTGGAAGTCCTGGCTCCAGGAGGCAGGAAAAGAACTCTCAAGGAGTCTGATTAACCACAGTGAAAACTGTCCTCACCTGACTGGAATTATTGTAAAAACAGAATTAGTGAGGGGTCAAAATTGTCAGTGATTAACAATATCAGAAGAACTACAATACATGTTGCCAATCCATTAAAATCAAAATGCTGCTCACAGTTAATTTGTGTGAAAAGAGAAAACACTTGGGAGAATTTAATAGATTATTTAATTTTGGTATTTTGAAACTCAAACTTGAGAGTCCCTTCCAACCTGACATTCTATGATTCTATGATCTATAGGAGATCCCATTTAAACATAAGGAAAAGCTTCTTCACTGTGAGGGTAACAGGCACAGGCTGTCCAATGAGGTTGTGGAGTCTCATTCTCTGGAAACATTAAAAACCTGTCTGGATATGTCCTGTGTGACCTACACGAGGTGATCCTGCCTTAGCAGGGGGGCTGGACTGGGAGTTGACCTTTCAAGGTCCCTTCCAGCCCTTAACATTCCGTGAAAGCTCCTTAGTGCAAAGTTCAGTCAGTAAATAGCCATTAAATATCATTATTCTATCAGTGTGCTTATTTCCCATGAGTTAAGTGTGATAATGGAAACATAAATATTAAGTTCATGGGTTCCACATTGGTCTAGTGAGACCTGTATACCAAATTATTTAAGAAAAATATAACAAAACTGAATGGAAATATGCCAAACACTGTCCAGGTCTTAAACATTACGTTCTTGCCAAATTAAGAGAAACTGGATTACTAATGGATAGTGAGACAGATAATATCACAAAAACACAGGTTCTTCAAGTAATCAAGAAGGATAATTTATGAGGAGACTTGCAATCAACATGTAAATTTACAACAAAGAGGGGATGGGAAAGCTCAGAGAGGGGAGAAAAAACATCTGTTGGATCAAGAGCTGTTACATGATTTCTTTCTGATGTGCCTTGTATAATCAAAGCTCACTGTGGGAGGTATCTGGGAATGCAGATCAGGGTGGGGACAGCTCTTCTAGGAAATGTTTAATTAATATTTTGAGTACTGCTATGAGCTTCAAAAAAAGAAACCTCAGACAAAAGAAGACCACAATTTATTTTAACTGGAGGGATTGTCTTAATGTTTGCCTAAAGAAGAATGTTCCCAAAGTGCTATATAATGTTCCTTTAACTCAGTCACTGCTCATTTGGTCTTTCTTAAAATACACCAAGAAAAGCATCACAGAAAAACCCCACACTCCATTTAATGCATTGATTTATTTTGCATTCATACCTATGAGCAATCCACAGTGCAAGGCATGGATGTGCCTAGTACAACACAGAAAAATCAGAGATCCTGCCTCTGACAGAGCTTAGGTGAGGGGAGAAAATGTAACAGCTGAACGATAAGGAAGTCAGGACAGAGGAAGACAAGAATTAGGAAGAAAAAGTTAAAACTTGAGTGGGTCTAATTTTATTACCACCTATAGCATCAGTAAGTCAGGACCCACGTGGACTGCTGATCTGAGATGGCAGATGGTTGTATGCAGCATGGAACAAGTATTGAAGAGGACACTGTAAATCTTGCAGAGATTTCAACTGGGAGAAGCTCTCCTGCTTGGGCAAGAACAGCACAGACAGCAAGAAAAGGGTTTGGCTGAGAAAGAGAAACACAGGTGACTGGAGCACAATCAGTGTCACAGTGCATAGCACTGGAAGCTTCCACAGTGGATGAACAGAGCTGAGACTTGATGGAGACCCTGACTGCCTGCTGCTGTGAATAACAGAACTGGAAGTCACTGAGAAGGGGTATTTTGTGGAGTTAATTTTGTACAAATAAGAAAAGGAAACCCATTCTAGCAGCAGAGGAGCAAGCACTGGCTATGTAGACTGAACGGACCCAATTTCTGAAATACCACCAGTGCAAAAGTGGCAACACACTACCTGTGTGCCTCTAAAGAAAAAGCAGAAGTCAGAGTCAGAACTATCTGTTAGCTCAGTATGACTGAGAGGTGGTGAGGGGTAATGTATTAATAAGGTATGAAAAAGCTTTGAACTTTGGCTACTACAGTTCAGGCTGAAAAACTGTCAATCCAGTGGGAATTCAAAGTAAAGTTTCTGGGGGTGAATAAGAAGGATTGTAAGAAGCCCTAACTATCATGTTTCAGAAAAGAAGAAACACAGAAAGCAAATAATTGAAGATAATGACTAGTGAAATGAAAATCTTGACTTGTGATGCCTATTTTATTTTTAGAAAAACAAACAGCATTATCACTGATGTTAGTGTATTCTTTTGCCATCGAATTTCAATGCCAATGTTTTCAGCATCACTGAGTGGTGCACTAAGTTGGCCAGAAGATCCAAGTTTGACTGTTGGATATGGTGATCTTAAGAGGTCTTTTCCAACTGTGACAATTCTGTGATTCTGTTTGTGTTGAGAGAAGATTTTCCTTTGTACAGAGATGAGGTTGCACAATTAAAAATCTAACAAAGCAGCTTGTGTTGAAGCTAAAGGTTAGAAATCTCAAACCAAACATGAAATTCAAAATTAATTTGAACAATTACTAAGTGTTGTCAAAACATCTAACACCTACAATCATGTTTCTTTGTTACTGAATGACCAAATTTCAGTGTTTTTTAGTTTTCCTTAGGCACAGGTAGGATAGTGTACACAGACCTGGGAAAGACCTGAACTATGTTATAACATTTCCCCACTTGAGACTACAGGCCAGGGAAAATCAGGGGCACAAAAAGCAAAAATGTGGCTAAAATGGGACTCAGGTTCAGACTGGAGAGCTTCTGCAATGGTTTGTGTGATTTCTTGTATTACAAATAGGTGAGAAGGAATCAGTTTATTTATTGTTCTAGGAACAAAAAAAGTTGGATTCCAGAAGATTAGTACAAGAGGACAGAAATTTCCATTCTTAATCAGCTTTGCTTGGGTTTTTTCAATAATTTAAGTTGTCTAAAATTAAAAATTCTAGCAAAGCTTAATTAAAATTATCTTTTTACAGCTAGGTGTACCTACACCTTGGCCTCTTCCAGCTTGTGGGTTGTTACAAAAACAACTCATCAACACTAAAAAATACATCTCTACTTTAGTTCTGTTTTATGAGAAAGGCTCATGAGAGTTCTTACTGAAAGTTTAATTTTTAAAAGAAAGATCTTTGTTATGAGAAATTTTTGAGTAACTGAGAGGATGGCAGAAGTTTTAAAAAATCATCAGAACCACACCCAACTGCATTCTAAACAGCCTCTGTGAATTTACATTTGTATATTAGGGAATCACATTTCAAAATAACATGACCTTGTTAGCAGTGCCTTTAATTACAATTTACTCCTTCTAAAAAAGTTCAGAATAATGCACAACAGTGATTACTGAAAACCAATCTAAACTGTCAGCCATTAAGTACGGGGTGACATTTACTATCAGGGTTTCTAATACCTCATAGTTCCTCCCTGAAAGCCTCCAAATGAGGTTTTTGCTGATAATTTGTGTCTTGTATTGAAATGCAAACTAATCTAGCAGGAGATAGGAGTACAGCAGCTACCAGAATAAACCATGCCCTTACCTTTCTGTGGCCTAATAATAAAAGATTGCGTCGATCCGTTCACCAGCCGGCAATATCCATCTATCAGGTCAGCCATGTTCTCTGCAATGGTTAAGGATGGTGCTGTCACTGTCAGAGGCTAAAGGAGGAAAAAAAAAAACAAGGCACCAACAAAGAGGCATTATTTATTGTAGCTGCAAACACTGGTAGAACAGCTGTGTCATTGCATCACAACTTCATACACCCTTGCAAACAGTAAACAGAAAAATGCGGGTGGGCAAAGAACCATCAGATTCTTGCTTCACCTTTTCTGTAGTAAATTTGAAATATGAGTTGTAGAAAGCACAGCTGATAAATGTAATATATTAATCTAGGCTGTTTAACCACTGTTCATTACAACTGCTATGACTTTCATGGCTCTAATTCCAAGCCTGAGGAAGCTGCTTATTCCTTAAAACTCTTACAGGTGGTATTTTCTCCCATCCTTTTTTTTGTACCACAGTTTATTCTTTGCTCCAAAAACTAACTTTCCCACTTTCAAAAATGATTAAGAAAAAAAAGTGACAGTGGAAAAGGAGGCTTACAGAGAAGCATTAATTTTAATACCACCAACATTCATCATCTTCTGTGCAGATTTGCCATCTTGCTTTCAATCATTCTTTACCACAGTGACTGCTTTCCAGTGCAACAGACCAAGGACAAGATTAATTCCACTTCCAACTCTGCCTCCATCTAATATGAGGGAAGAAATTTTCCCTCTTTTGTATTTCCCCTATTCACAAAAGTGAAATTGTTTAGTTTGCTATGTCCTCTTTAGGACATAGCATCATATGTTCTATTAGGGTACTAGGTTGTGCTTAAGGGCTAGTATTTTAAAATTCAGCTTCTTTTACAGGTATCAGAGTATACAACCACCAGATGCAAAACCTAAAACATTTACTGTGCTCAAAATCTATTAAAATAAAAAAAAACTGACTAGAGTAATGATGACTGCTCACACTCAACTTCCCTTTCCCCTTAAAGTATACCCACTGAATGCCCAGTATACAAAATGTCAAAATATAATAATCTGGCTTTAACTACAGGAGGAGTAAGAGCTTAACTTAGTCTTTGTGCCCATGCACATACAGGCAGTCCCTGCTGAAACATGCACAAGGAAAAGTGAAGTATACTTTTAGTATATCATAATCAAGCTGACAGTAGAAAAATCCAGCAAGAAGCTACAGGCCACAACAAAAGCATAATCTACAAAATATCCTCATTAATGCTGTACTCATCTCCACTCCTTCCCAAGAAAACTAAAGGTAGTTTGTTCATGGTAACTTTCAATAACATACCTCAGGTGCACCTGCTATCTTGAGTTGCAACATCCCTTTTCTGTCCTTGTCTTCACTGTTTGAATACTGAATAGTCTGCACTTGATTAAAGTCTGCCAGATGAGTTGGCTAGAGAAAGGAAACAGAAAAAGTGGAGAAAATTTCATAATTGCAGCAAAATACTTGGCCTTTATTCCTGGTGTTTCAAAAGTACACACATAATTTAATCTTCAAATGACACTTGTGTAAGTCAGTTCCTCTGCAGTTTCATCAGGCTTTGGAAAACAACATACACCAGTTGTCCTGGTTTGAGCCAGGATAAGGTGATTTTCTGGTTTGTACTTTTGCTTTCAGCTAAGTTTCTTGTAAGTAGCTGCACTTGCTGAAATTAACAGAAGTTTCTCAGACAGTGTCTGCTTCTAGGACTGATAACACTGGATGTTTATAGTTACTGCCAGAGACTGGTATGCAGACTCAAGGACAGTTCTCAGCTCTAAGGAAAACATTTTACCCTGCAGAAGGAGTAAAGAGGTCCCACCTGAACCCCTCCTTTGGGAGGCCCGAGACAAGATAGATGCCAGAACTGACCAAACAGAGTATTCCATCCCATACACGTCATACTCAGTATAAATTTGAGGGATCACGAGGGTCGACACCTTCCTTTTCCCTTTCTTTCCCTTCCTGCTTCCTTCCCTCTTGTCCTGCCTTCCTTCACCGGTTCCCTGTGTGCTTCTGCATCCTGGGAGGATTCCATCCGTTCGTCTGCCTGTGATCCTGATCTGTGCCAGCCTGAATCTGTGTGTTCCTGCCTCCAGCTCCCCACTGCTCCTGACCCCAGGGTCCAGCCTGGACTTTCCCAGGGCTCTTTCTCTTATTCTCTCTCCTTTCCTTATCAGGGAGGAGAGGGGGATTAATATAAAAATCTGTTTTTCGGTTTAATTGCCGGGCCAGTGTCAAACCGTGACACCAGTGTACACAGGATTTGCAAAACGAAACCAAGCACCCAGTTTGCCCACAGAGGTCACTGTTGAGTAACTCCAGGCACACTTCGAAGTGGAAACAACCTCTGGAGGTCAAGACATGAAAGTGAACAGGTTAATCACACAGTATTTGCATTCACAGGGTACTCAACGTGCCTCCAGAGTGCTTTCAGAGGCGTGTTCTTAGCTGGCTACCTTCTCCTGATCTCCAAACCTTTTCACTGCCTCTGATTTAGTTTCAACAGAAGTTGGACATGAGCTCAACTTAAGTTAGGACTGTAAAGGTCTCAGACATTTTGCTAGAACCACCTCTCTGAACATAACCTCCTTGCACCATGGAGGTGTTCAAGAAACACTCAGACACAGTCAGCATCAGGAAATGAAAAGTATGTTCAGGATACAAGTAAAGCAAATAAACCACCAACAACTGCACAAAGGCTAAACAGGAACTGATTAAACAAGAGCTTCATTTACAAATTCCCAAGGAAGATGAGAATAATTTACAATAATTTTCATGTTTCATTGTTAAAGTCTCCACTAATGCTTCAAATTCTGCAAACGAGTACTTCATTGGGTACAGAAGTCACCAAATTCAGTGCTAAAGCTGACACAGTCTCACTTGTTAACCCAACTGCACATCCTCTGATCCCAAATCATGAGTTAGTATCTGAACAACAGCTCTATATGCTGAATTTCCAAGCTCTTCAGTGCTTAACTCAAAGGTTGTCATTCCCCTTTGTGCGAAGCTCAATTCACAAGGGGTCATGGCTGTCAGGAGAGTAACTCAGAAAAGAAAACAGAAGTAGACTTACATTTGCACCCTTGTCTGTAAGGTAACTGATTCCTTCTTCTGGGCCAATTGCCAGTTCCACTGAAATAATCCAGCTTGACTTCAGAATCAAAGGAAAAAGACAGGGCAAAATTTCAATAGTAAAACAAGACATTACTATGAAACACTACCCTGCAATGTTATAATTACAGTTTTTAGTAATTATTCTCTAGAAGCTTGTAACACCTTCAAACAATTTAAAATATTTTAAGATCAAGTTATTCTGTAAATAGCAAAACTGCTCATGACTGATTTCCTGGGGATCTGTGCTACTCAAAATGTGTTTCCCTGTGTTTTATCTTAGGTCTGCACAAGAACTATGTATTTCCTATATTTCCTCTTCTCGTGGATGCTGATGTTCATGTTCTAATTTCTACTAGAGTGCCTACTTTCACAGAGCTTGCAGACTTAAAGCCCTTTCTCAAAATTTATTTGAAATTGATAGAGATTAAAAGGCATTAGAGGAAAACATACAAATGAAGAAGCTGAGCAGACTCATTTCCTCAGGAACCCAGGTTAAAAATATCTTGACTTTTACAACAAAGTACCAGTAAAAATATGTAATGTTGTACAATTCTTACCCTACTAATGAATGCTGCTTTTTTTTAACAGTCAACTGAAAAAGGTCTAAATAAAATCAGTAAGTAGATTTTGCTGTTAATGAAATCCAAGTACTCAGCTCTACATCAAAATAGGAACTAAGCAAGCAATTAGTTGCAAAACCAATTAGACTCATAACTCCAGCATGTATTCTGGTGACTGTCACATTCCTCTACTTACACCAAGAGCACACTTGAAGCATTCCTTGTCAAATCTGTACACTGGAGAGAGGATCTCAAAGAATTTCAAGATACTTTCTTCTCTGTTGAGGTTGGCAAATTGTCGAAATGTTTGTTGTATTAATTTTCGTAGTGTTTTGGCCTGTGTATTAAAATGTTTAGAGATTATTTTAAATATAATCAGTGAATTTTCAGAGTTTCAGTCAGTATCACCAGCAGTTTATCAATGAGATGCAGACTGTTCTCAAGAAAAAAAAAAAAAAGTAACAGTTCTGCCTTCTTGCTAAAAACCAGAAGAATTTCTGGTATATATTATAGAGGGAATATCTAACTAATAATGTTTTGAATAATTATAATAAAAGACATGTTAACCTTTGCAGGAACTGTTTTGTCTAGATTCCTCATTTCTCCCAACTTCTTAACTGTGCATCCACACAAAACCATATCAACCAACACCATTATTCTTGGTTTTAAACTTAAAATCACCATTCTCACATCTGATAGTATAACCCAGGCAGTGCTGTATCTAATCTCTGCACACAGTACCTAAGACTACTCATAATAAAGTGGATTCTGTGAAGTCTGATAATATGGCAAAATAACTTCCATATGAAAAGATAAAATTTAAATAATAAATTAAAAATTAATGTGAAAAGTAAACCAAACATTTAAATTAAACTATGATCCTCCCAACATCTGGGACAGTGTGACACAGCAAGACACTTAATCACATATCCTGAAAAAGAATGTATATAGAGAATTCAAGCAGACTTTCCAACAACTGAATGAAAAACCATAATAAACCAAAAAAACCCAAGACAAACAAAACCCAACCAAACAAAAGAAACCACCAAAAAAACCAAACGCCCAAAACAAACAGAACCCAAAAAACCCAAACAAAAAACACTAACAAAAAACCAAACAAAAAACCAAAAACCAAAGAACCCCAAACCCCCAAACTATTCAAAACAAACCTACACCAAGACTTCTAAAAAAATGAAGTATTTGCCTGTATATGCTGTATATATAGGCCTGGGAAGGCTGCTAATCCTATCATAATAATAATAACAGAATCTGAGAAGCCATCTCTTTAGCATGGCCCAAAACTGAAGAAATCAATAATCCTGACCAAAATTACCTGTTTCTAAACACCAGAGTTCACCTAGACTCAAGTGCAGCACCTTCTTCTCATCTGTCCTAACCATAAGAGTACAGGTATACTCTGGAAGTGGTGTAGAGCCAGCTGACCCACTGGTCTTTCATCACTGCTTACACCATCTGGAGCCAAAATGTCAAAACCATAAGCACATCTATACTTCTTTCCTTTGCCAAAGCTTAACTTGTGTCTAAAAGGACTGAACAGGTTTAAGAAACCCCTTACTAATACCAATTTCTAATATATCTTCTAATTAACAACAATAATAGAAAGCAAAACCATTATTTTTGCAGTATGTCAAGGTTAAGACAGGAATTACCATTGTTCCCCTACCAAAACATATATGAATGTTCTATTGTAACAGCATTAAAACTCTTCATTCTTTCAGGTTGCTTGTAAGAGCTCCAGGCACTACACAAACACAAACTTCCTTTTGTTCATATTAGCACACCCAGTCAGACTTAGCAAGCCTATAAAGAACAGTCAGAACCCAAAAGAGACAGAATTTTTTTGAAGGAGTGTTCATCAGACTTACTCTAATAGCCGTGATCCAATGGTGTTGCATATTCACATACAAAATGATGATCAGTTTTGCAAAGACATATATATGGGCTGGTGTCCTGGTGTGGGCCAGGATAAAAGTGATTTTCTGGTTTGTACTTTTGCTTTCAGCTCAGTCTCTTGTAAGTAGCTGCACTTGCTGAAATTAACAGCAAGTTTCTCAGACACTGTCTGCTTCTAGGACTGATAACACTCCATGGTTATAGTTACTGCTAGAGACTGGTGTGCAGAGCCAAGGACACTGCTCAGCTCTGAGGAACATTTTACCCTGCAGAAGGAGTAAAGAGGTCCCACCTGAACCCCTCCTCTGGGGAGGCCTGAGACAAGATAGATGCCAGAATTGACCAAACAGAGTATTCCATCCCATACACCTCATACTCAGTATAAATTTGAGGGATCACGAGGGTCGACACCTTCCTGCCCCTTCCCTCCTTTCTGCCCTTCCTTCCCCTGTCCCTGTTTTGCTCTGGCATCCTGGGAGGATTCCATCCATTCCTCTGCCTGTGCTCCTGATCCATGCCAGCCTGAATCTGTGTGTTCCTGCCTCCAGCTCCCCACTGCTGCTGACCCCAGGAGTCCAGCCTGGACTTTCCCAGGGCTGCCCTGCAGCCTCCGTGGTAATGGGAGAGTTATTGGGGGGAAGGGGGGAGCAAGGTGGGATCAATCTTTTCCTGTATATTTGTATACTTGTATATATTTAGTAATTCTTCCTATTTATCATTCCTGTTTCATTAAAGTTGTGTAGTTTAGTTTCCAACCCATAAGTCTCTTTCCCTTATTCTCTCTCCTTTCCTTATCAGGGAGGAGAGGGGGATTAATAGAAAAATCTGTTATTTGGTTTAATTGCCGGACCAGTGTTAAACCCTGACAGCTGGAAAACCTTTAGCTAAGCACATGAACTTCATGTTATAAAGTTAACCAAAAGTTCTGCCATTTTGTAGTCATTTCAAATTACTGTGTAACTTCAGCAGAACCTTTTACCCACTATTTGGTGGGTAAGCCAACAGGCTGCAGACACTTGGGTAGGATAAAGCAAATATCTGGCAGTCAAAAGACCTCCCTACTGTACCCAGAGCTGCTCCACTTTGTTAAGACTCAGATATACTACACTGGACCTATTGTTTTCCTTTTTACAGAGAGAACTGATACTAAGGGAACTGAAGATCTCAGACTTAACTGAGTATCTTGCAAATACCAGGAGTAAGACTCTGTAAACGTAAAAAAAATCTGGTAGCTCAGAAGTTTCACAAATATTTCAGCCACTCAGTTGATGACAAATACTTTATTCTGCCCATGGTTTGCTGTCCTGGCCTGTTTTCAAAATCATTTTGACTTCCATGCATAAGGGCATGTGTTATTTGGCTCTGTTAAATCCACAAGATGACCTGCTCTTAACTCTGAGATCCTTAACTCTGTGTAAACATAGAAAGTTGTAACACAAAACACACCTCTTCTAGAACAGAGGAGAGTCATTTATGAGAAATATCTGCAAGTGACAACTACAATGGAAATGCACAGAAAATTTACTCTTTAGGTATTTCCTAAGAACAATTTTTTTTTTGCTCCTCTTTTCCTCAAGGCATGCTCTAGGGTGCTCAGGAAGACTTCTCATGTGCTAAGGAAATACAACCTGGATTACATCCATTTCCTGCACCCTTCCCACCTCCCAATTGTTGGTTTGGTGTAAGTAAATTTCCCCCCCCTGTGGTATCTGTGTACTTGACACACCTGCATATGAGAGCCATGCCATGTTAGAGGCACTATTTACTAAGTTAAATGCAGGAAGATTTCCAATACTCCTCTAGAGAAGTATTGAAAAAGGAAGGCTTGTTGACTCAGTAACTTTTCCTCTGTTCTTGCATTAGGCTGAGTTATTCCTTCTTGAACACAAACAGAACTGTTTGCAGCATACACAAGAGGCAGTGCTTTGTGCAATCACTTCCATGTTTCCTCCTGGGACAGCACTGGCTTTCTTTTACAATGTCATGGCTTACAGATTCCTTGTGATCAGCTAATATATACAGCTCTTTAAAACCCCCATTTTTTTTTTAAATTTATTTAATGAATTCCCAAGTAAAGATTAGCTTTATTTTTAAACTTCTGTATATCACCTCATACTTTTTAATATTTTGATTTTAGTTTTCCAACCTTCTGGTCTTCCCATACAGGAAGCTTTATCTCATTAGTAGAAAAAAAAATTTTTTGTATTTCCTGATAATCAGAAGCATTCTTTTGCCAGACTGTTCAAAATCATTGGTCTTCACAAGGTGAAAGGAATTTAATCATTTGAATGAATCCTACATTATTTTTAATAGCGATTTCATTTACATGAAAAAGCAGATCCATTTTTCCTTCCCTTTTTTCCCCTCTTCCTATGTCCAACATTTTTTTCATATCTTTGCAAGGTTCTACTCAGCTTCACCTGGCAATTCTTGCTACTCCTTCCTGCTATTCTCCCCACTCCATAATTTCTAAAGAGCAGTTCTCATTGTTGGTCAGTTTTCTGTCTCTGGAATATCATTTTTGAGACAGTTATTCATTCTTTTATGTCTGGAGCCTTTCACCACAATTTCTCCCTTTAGCAGAGAATACAGTTTCAGATAATTGCTTAAATTAAAATGCAGAGTTATTACTTAGATTTACTTGACTTCATTAGCTTCTTATTTTAAAAAGCCTTCTGAAACAAAACCCTTTCATGAGAGACCTTTTCTGTTTATGCATTTAAATCATAATGTAGAAAACTTTCTAAATCTCAAGTTGAACTGTATTATTTTTATAAAACGATTGCTGCTTAGCAAATTCATCTCTAAAATACCAATATATTTTTATACTTTCTTGTATAAATTGTAAGAGATTTTAACAAGACATTTGTGTCAAGATGGCTAAGGCTGTAAAAATACTTGGTGACCATCCTTAACCTCCATTTTCAAAACATGTCAAAAAAAATTCCCATTTTTCACTCTGGGAACATATGGACTTCAATGGGAATGGGATTCAAACAATGTTTTTAGTCTTTACTAGGATTAACCTAAGTGGAAATTATTGAAAATCTTCCTTGAATGAGTCGGATACAGCCTTGAGCAAGAAGGCAGAATATAGTTTATTGAGTTGCCAGTAAAAATAGGCTGGTTTCTTACACATCCCCTTCCTCCTTCTCCAGAGGTCTCATTCCTCTTTTAGAAAAAAAGGAAGAAAAAAAAAATTTCTTTGATATCAGAGGGTGAGGAGTCATTTTGAACCTTTGTTCTAGGCCATGGAACTCATTTCTATCTTAGTTCTGCCAGCTGCACACCTGTACAATGGGAGTTTATATCTCACCAATTTGGTAAGACAGCTCTGACATTTATTCATCAAGAGAGCACAACTGCACAACAATTCCCTTATGACTGTCCAGTGAAAGTGATAACACAATTTTCAGATTTCTGACACTTTTTAAAAGTAGTATAGAATTGACTGGAACTATAATTACCTTCACTGAATCTAGTAAACTCTTCGGAAAAAAACGTCTTAAACCAACATCTTTCCTGCAACAAAAACACACACACAGTATTAACAGAAAAAACATTATGCAGTATCACATTGTTCTTCTTCAGGATGGTGTTTCGGGTTAGTTTTATGCTTTGTTATTTTAACTAACACATGCAATTCAGTAAATTATTTTCATAAGGCCCCTGACCATCTCAGAGTAAGAAAAAAAACCATTAAAACACAGTCACTCCACAGCAAATGTGGGATGGCAGTGTCTTCCAGTTTAAGCTCAAAAGGATACTGAGCTTACAACAGGTACCTGGTGTGGAAAGCACATTATCTGAACTGTTGGCTTGAGCAGAGACGTTTTGAGAGTAAAAACTATTCTGTGTACATGTTGTAATAATTTAAAGGATATTGAAAAAATAAGTAGTCAGCAGAGAAGGGAATGACACGAAAATGGTAAATTCTAATAAACATCTGTTAGAAGTGGGCAGGAGATACAACATAAAGGAAAGGACTTCTTGTGATTCCACGTGTTTCCACTACTGTTTTATCCTTTGCATACTGTAAGAATTAATTTTTACAGTCAGTTATTCCTCTTATTAAACACAACTTTTTATTGCAAGCAATCTGACTTTTTGCATCTGTAAAACAGGTCCTAATTCTGTCTGTGAGCCCAGATTTTGCAAATTGAATTACAAACTCATTTTCACACATATATATGTAGGGTTGCTGCCTGGTTGACACCCAGAGCTAGCAGGATTAATTATGTTAGTGGCTCAGGTGTGCTGTACCTCCTTCATGTCTGACATTTATGTATGACCACAACTTAATAGTAGCTTCAAGAAGGATGTCTAAGAAGTTTCCAGAGATATATATTAATGCAGAAGTAGATTGTTACACAATCAGGTATATCAAGCATAGCACAACCAGTTCTACAGTATTTGAAAATTGCAGGTGAAAAAGAAAAAACTGTAAGAAAAGTGAAAACAGAAAAAGGACTTATATCCATGTCTCTCAAAGGCATTAATGACTTTCTTTCCTTTACATTTAAGAGCTTAAAACTTTCTTTTAAAGAAACATCTTTATCTGCTTCAGAAATGAGCATGAAAGAAAGCTTTCCCTGACTGCATGCTTTGAACAGAAATACATCTGAAATTCTTACATTTGTCACAGAAAACAAAAGCTGTTAAGGAGCCTGAGATCTACAGTGTATATTTACTGCTACCTAACAGAGCAAGAAGAAAGCCAACATCCAAGTTAATACAGAGACTTACTGAAAATAAGGAAACAGGGTATTTTTAAAGTATACAAATTCAGGAAACAGACTAAAAACATGCTCAACTAAGAGGAGCAAAGTGTTCATGCATAGCAGTGAGCACTGGCATCTGTGCAATGACAGTAAGCTGAAAGGTTATAAAACTTTCATAAATGTTAATTCCTTTGATGCATTTCTTCTCAAATGCAAATTATATGCGGTTTATCATCCCACACAGTTAAATAAATCCAACACAATATTACCATCTAAATAACATGCAAAGACATTTTGACAAGGAATATATTAGTTTAACATGAAGCATTTGAGAGAGAAATGGGGTTTTCAAAAATGCAGCAGCCTACACCACTCCAGTACTACTCATCTTAACAGAACTGCAGCACATGGCTGCAGCTCTCTGATTCATTATTAGGAGTTGTAGAGAAGCTTTTTGTACAGATCTGTATGTAACAAACTCACAAGAAATTCTTGTACAGCATACAACAAAAGTCTTTACATTATTTTTTTTTTTTAAATAAAGCACATCTTGTGTTTGACTGAGAGAGCAGATTTATTTGCTGAAGAGAATTTGAAGGAAGGAGCACACAGATTTAATGTCATGGTCAACAATGAACAGGGGGTACCTATAAATAACAGAATAAGCACTGAAAATTGGAACATACAAAAAAATACAACCCTCCAGAACTCATTCCCTTCTATCCTCAGCTGCATTGGGTGAGGGTAAAATGGCCAATTTGGGATACACACCAACAGTCCTACAGATTAAAAACTTAAGACATCTGTTTTCTGATTGCCAGTAATAAATAATTGGCAGCAAGATCCTGGCTTTGTATTTAACCTACTTCATCCTACTTGCAGGATTAAATGTAGATCTATTTTTTTATGTATACATTTCAGTATGATTAGTAAAACACCATCTACAGATAGATGATACTGCTTGTCCTGCAACAGTAAGAAGCTTTAGAACATATACCTTCATTCCTATTTTTCACCTCAATTGAAGTTACAACAAAAAAATAATGTTAGATTAACATAATAGACTTTCACATGCTTTTTACAAAATTGTGGCTGCAGCTGTTCCTTCGTATAGCTCCCATTTTTGTACTTGTAATTATCCCTGTTCTATGCTAACAAGCTTCACATTTATTATGAAAAAAATTTCTTCTTTCATTACATGAAGGCCCAACCATAAAAGGCTACTTAACAGTTTGATTCTATCTACATCCAGATTTGGTCTTGTATGAAAACCTGATCAAAGACGAATACCCATCAAATAGACATCTGACAAAGAGAGGCAAGAAGCAATCACACCAAATGCAAAAAAGTACTATTTAAAAATTGCACTCAGCTGGTTAAGAGCCTCGTGTTGTACTAAAAGTAGCAAAAAAAAACCAACAAAACCAAACAAAACCCAAAGCAAACAAAAAGCCTCACTTGAGAAATAAATATTACTTGTGTAGATAAACCTTTATAAGGCTATTAAGGTGGCAGGATGGAATGAATTCACTTTGGTGATCACTGGCACTTTCTGATGACTCTTCCTAGCCTATAATTATCCATAACCAGTTTAAGGTGCTTTTATCCTTCATCTCTCCCAGCTGAAACCCATAGAAAAGACATTTTACTTTAAAAAATAAAAAACCCCTTGTAGTACATAATTCTACATTTCCAATTTTGAATGCCATTAAGCTGTTAGATTTGGTGTATGAGGGTTTTTCTTCACTTTGTCTTTCACAGCAGCAATTAAGTTATTTCCTACCAAAACAGTTACTGCATGAGAAAACACATGCCCTGGAAAAAAAAGACCTATTAAATTGGAAGCAACCCCATACTGAGTCTATCTGATTATTCAATACTTCATGTCATCTGGTATGACCCTTGATTACTCTGTCCTATTGTTAAGCTAACTACTAATGTTTGTAGCTTCTGAGTTGCTGACTTAAAAATATCCTTTCTCAAGTTTTTGCTGGAACATATGAAAAATACAACTATGGTAATTCACAAGCTCCCTTTTCTCAAAGAGGATGACATGGATCAGAATTTCTCCAGGTCAGAGTATTTTCACATCTTTTTCATGTCACCTTCTAGCCATGTCTACCTGCTCCTCCTGTTATCTTCATTAGTCTTTTCTCATTATGTTATGTGTTTCCTCAATCAGGATATTTCTACTGGTTTACTGACAAAAACCTACAGTCCTTTAAAAAACCCTAATTCAAACAAAACCAAAGCTTTCAAATTCTGCAGTTAAAGGAGTACTATATAAATCAGAAAGTAATTCAATAAAATTATCTTTACCTATTAAAATTAGTTTCCTAAAAAATGGTTGTGAACTTTATGTGATGAAAAATCTCCAAGTTCTCTAATTTCACACCTCAAATAGTTAGCACATTTTATTAAAAAAAAATAAAAATACTTTACTCTTACATCAACCTTTTATCCCAATTTTATAGCAAACTCTATAGCATCTTTTCACAAAGTAGTGAAGAGCAGATCATTGGTGTATGTATGTATGAAACATTATTCCACTAAATTAATTCAAATAAAACCAGCTTTCAACTCCTAAGGTTCTAAAGGATTTGGACTGTTTAGACTGAAGCCATATACTGCACAACAAGCAAAATACTTCAGTAAAAAGATGCTCCCTGGTCTTCTTAAAATTTGGGATACACAGATAAAAAACAAACTTGCTAATTCAGGAAATCCACTCACTGAAGAAGCAGAAGAAAAAACAACAACCACAAACATTTTCAAGTAAATCAAACTTTACCACAGATGAGTCTGAAGAACACAATATGCACAGAAAACCATTTAGAAACAAAATCACCTTGGAACTAGGCTTGATGAACCCATAAAAATTATCACAGTTGTAAAGAATCATAATAAGCCTCCTGATCATTTGAACAACTCCAATTCTTTGTCTCTGGACCCGAGTTAAAGGTGATCTTCCTACTTCTATACCTTGATAGGTTGCATCATCCTTGTCTTATATTTAAGCACTCCAAGATCTCACGGGGAAAAAAAATTACAACAGAAACCCTCTGTTATTAAACTGAATGTAACGTTCCTGATTAAGAAACAGTTGAAACCTGAAGCTAGAACACAATACTTACTCTAACACTTCATAGTTGGACTTCTTTTCTAATGCATTGCCTCTCATCTCTCCGTAGGATCTCCTGAATTCAGGAAAAATATTTGAAAGTAACAATTATTGGATGATCCAGCCTCAACATCATCAGTGTAGTCAAGTATTTTAGAGACTTACCATTAGGAAACATTGGTAGAATGAATTCAGCTATAAATATCAGTATGTTATTCTCCTCCCTCAGCAGATCAGATTTTATTTTATACAATAATTTCATGTACTGAACATTATGAAGGACTACAGTCTTTTCAGTACTTCTCTTGGAACCATTTTAACAACACTGCTACTAAAAGAAGTTGCCTAAACTGCCCTTCAGCAGCTCCTTGCTACCTCCAGCAGCTCCCTCCTTTGTAACAGCAGTAGTGTCTGTACATGTGTAACAGGGAGAACCACCAGAACCTGAGAATGATGAAAATCCAGACATGTTCACATCAAAAGTTAAGAAATAAATCACAGATTAGTAGGTGCTGTTAGGAGAAGGCTGGGATAACTGCTGTCAAGAGTAAGTGGACTAGTAATGCTTATGGTAGGACAGTCTGAGTAGTCATCTGATAGAAATATCTCATGAAAATGCTTGGAAGAGCCATGGCATGAGAAACATGGAGAGCAGGAATTGACTGGTGGGTTATTAAATTCACTACATGTTTTGAAAAAAGGAACCAACAGCTTTATGGATAAGGAGCTTGCAGTTAAAAAAAAAAATTTGTTTTCTCTGAAGCTACCAGGTGTTCCTACAATTGACAATTTAATAACCCTAAATTTTTTTTTGGAAAGTACTGCTTAAGGCACACTTATTCTCGGATAAAAAACTTAAATTTGCCATTAATTTCCTTGCAATTTTACTTCTTCCCTAATCTCCTTGTGCAAGATAATACCGAGACAAAAGCAAATGTTTCAGACTGGAAGTTCTTCATAAATCAGCAAAAAACCCCCACCCAACACATGCATTTGAAAAGCTGTGCTGGGAACTCTCTCAAGGATCTCTTAATCTGATAAATTTATCTGTATTTTCCAGCTGTCTGTACAGTTGACAAGAACACCAAAAACACCCAAAAGAATCCTTCAGATTTAATAATTTGAAAATAGCACATTAAAATTGAGTAAATGCAGAGAGAAAAGGTAGACAGCATTTCTTTTTAATTACATTCTTTAGCTGTAGGACTTATATGCATAATGACAAGATTATTTGCTAAATAACACCACAGATGCTGGGTGTTTAAAGTATATTTCACTGTAGACTACAGGCCTTTGAATTATTCAGACGAAGAATTCTCCCAATAGGAAGTATCAATACGTAATAAATTAACATTTTTAAATTAATGTTAATTTTAAAAATAATTAAAACATAGTTACAATGAAGTCTATAGAATTTTTTTTCAAAATACTTTGCAGCAAAGAAGTCTTATGATCTTTTATTCAGCTTTATTAGTCACAAATCAATAAACTATAAGCAGTTGCAAAATTAATGTCTATATTCTGTCAGAAACATGTTGAATAATAAACGAAATTATCAGCTTACCGGATTTCAAGGCAACCTAGTTTCAAAGCAATTTCCTGGTCCACTTGATCTGCTATTTCTAACATATAGTCATTTTTCACCTACAGCAAAAGAAGTAGGTATGCATCACAGAAAGATCACTTCAGTGCCAATACAGACTAAAGTACTGCCCAAACAATTTTAGAATAAATGTCTTTATTTTTTTGATTAACTGTTCTCAGTGCATGATGAGATAAAAGAAGTTATGTTCATAGTCCCCACAAATGAGCTGCAGTTTTGTAAGAAACCCATTTTGACTGCAATGAACTTGACAAAAAAATTAATCCTTCTCCCCATCAAGATTACATATGTTATATTAAATATAATCAAACTCTTCACAGGAGGCTGAGCAGATGGTCACACCTGCATTCAAGACACGTGAAGGGATGCTGCATTCATGATCCACCTTGGTCAACAGGTTTTCATTTTGAAGGTGCATTTAATCCAGACAAATGTCTGTGGGTGACTTGTGAAAATGAAAACAGGAGTAAAAAGAGTAGTATGTGAAAATCATACTACATATTGACTTAAAAATGTTTTTGAACTTGCAAGAAGATTAAGCAAGAGTGTAACTAGATGGTCACCATCTACTGTAGGAAATAAAACATACCAAGGAGTGTGCTCTGACTCTGAAGCCAAATATGATGGAGAAATGGTCACAGTTCCTCAAGGGGTCAGGACAAAACAGTGTGTTTGGACCACTGTGTGGCATGCAACAATCCCAAGCTCTGCTTGGGCACACTCTAGAAGAATGGTCAAGAGCAAAAGGTGTACCACAGAGCAAGCTAAATATTTGCCAAGAGGGACTATGGTGGGTCAAAGCTTCATCACATGCCCTGGAGTTGTTTTATTTGCTAACAGCAATGTAGGCAGAAAGCCTACTATTTATATAGTGCTTTCACAACACTGCAGTGAGTGATTTATACAGTTACTAACAACAACAACAAAAAAATTAAATTAAAAAAAAAAGACAGGCAATAAGAGAATAGAAACAGTCCTGAAGAACCTTTCTCTGCAAATCCTGTCTCCTATGCAACAAGTTTTTTCACCAGTGACATATCTCTAGAGTAGTACAACCTCTCTGTAACAGTTCATGTGATGGTGATGATTTCTTATGAAATCAGAACTTGTTGCTGAGATCCGAAAGCCTCTTGTTACAGAAAGTCCTGAGACAGCACAAAAATCCACAATTTACTTGCAGATCAAAGAGAATATTCCACACCGTGAGAGAAATGCACTTCACAAAATGTTTTTTGAGTTATGGCAAGTGGTAAGGAAAACTATTGCACCCCAACCACCAGCTGGATCCTGCCCTTGACTATGAAGCAACAAATACATGAGACCTTCATGGTTATGCAGTGCATGAAAATTTTTTATTTTATATTTTAAGATGTGGAGAAAGAAGTATGCAACAGCTGCCACATCAGGAGAAATCTTCTTGCATTTGGAGCCATCCAGGTACTCAAAATTTTGACAAACCCATAAGCTCTTAGCTCTTCTCAGTTCAACTCTCACACTAATGAGAGACTGAAAAATAAATAATTGTCCTCCAGTATCATGTAATTCAAAATTTGTACCCAACTACAGAAATAGCCATTCTGTATTCCCATGGCAGTATTATACAAATTAAAACACAAAGAATTAATTATTGTATTTTTCTTCATTAGGCTTATAATTTAAAACAAAACAAAACAAAATCCTGGTTTCTCACATGAAACAGCATATTTGAGTTTTTCTGGTAATGTTTANCAGTTATCCCAGCCTTCTCCTAACAGCACCTACTAATCTGTGATTTATTTCTTAACTTTTGATGTGAACATGTCTGGATTTTCATCATTCTCAGGTTCTGGTGGTTCTCCCTGTTACACATGTACAGAC
>JAAWXA010000011.1:22438559-22451850 GCA_038090715.1 Florisuga fusca
TGTGATGGTGATGATTTCTTATGAAATCAGAACTTGTTGCTGAGATCCGAAAGCCTCTTGTTACAGAAAGTCCTGAGACAGCACAAAAATCCACAATTTACTTGCAGATCAAAGAGAATATTCCACATCGTGAGAGAAATGCACTTCACAAAATGTTTTTTGAGTTATGGCAAGTGGTAAGGAAAACTATTGCACCCCAACCACCAGCTGGATCCTGCCCTTGACTATGAAGCAACAAATACATGAGACCTTCATGGTTATGCAGTGCATGAAAATTTTTTATTTTATATTTTAAGATGTGGAGAAAGAAGTATGAGCAACTGTGTAAGAGTGAGGATATGAATTATTACAACAGCTGCCACATCAGGAGAAATCTTCTTGCATTTGGAGCCATCCAGGTACTCAAAATTTTGACAAACCCATAAGCTCTTAGCTCTTCTCAGTTCAACTCTCACACTGATGAGAGACAGAAAAAGAAATAATTGTCCTCCAGTATCATGTAATTCAAAATTTGTACCCAACTACAGAAATAGCCATTCTGTATTCCCATGGCAGTATTATACAAATTAAAACACAAAGAATTAATTATTGTATTTTTCTTCATTAGGCTTATAATTTAAAACAAAACAAAACAAAATCCTGGTTTCTCACATGAAACAGCATATTTGAGTTTTTCTGGTAATGTTTACAAAATTTTATCTGATTAAAGTTTAAAAAAATAAGTTCCCCCCAACCACAGACTTATATATCTGGTAATTACAATGGTTGTAAGTGAAATAAAAGAGAGATGCATCTGCCAGGAAGTCAGGATGCTTTGAGTCTCTGTTTTCATTCAAAACCATGAAGGTCCCCCAAGTGCAGAGAGTATTCTGTGTAGTTCTAATGGAATAAACATCTACTCATTTATGAAATAATTCACAAATGACCTTGTATAAATCAGAGAACTGTCAGCTAAACAACCACGTGTATTTACTGTATATGTCATATTATCACCTATCATCTATTAATATGGCAGACACATTCCATTCATCAGAAAGACTCTGCAAAGAAAAATATTTTCTCCAATGGTAACTTGACATACTACTCATCAGCACCAGGTGTAAAACACTGTTTCTGAAGTGACTGAAGAGTTCTCCCATCTGTACCAAGCAGAATCACAGAATGGCTTGGGCCAAGTCCATCCCTCTGCTCAAGCAGGGTCACCTACAGCCACCTGCCCAGGACCACGTCCAGAGGGTTTCTGAATGACTCCAAGGATGGAGACTCCACAACCTCCCTAGGAAATCTGTGCCAGTATTTGGTATCCCTCTAGTAAAAAGTGTTTCCTGACGTTCAGAAGGATTCTATTCTGTGGCAGTTCGTGCCCACTGCCTCTGGTCCTGTCCACAGGCACAGGTCTGTAGTCTTCTTTGCACTCTCCCTTTGGGTATTTACATACATTTCTAAGATTACCCTGATCCTTTAGACAATTTCCAAGAAATTTGGAAAACGAGAACTTTGGGCATTTCTGTCCAGCCTGTGCTGCTCAGAATCATCAGGGTCCAAACTGAGAAGACATTTCCCTGGAAAGGGCATTTCTGGAAACAAGACAAAAGATGCAGAGATTTTGAGTAGCATTTGATTTCAGCCAGTGCCCATTTACAATTACTCTTTATTCTGCTGCAGAACTGCACCTGCCAGTAACAGGATAGTATTTCCCCAGGATGAAAAAGGTTCTTCTATAAAAAAGGTTTGGTTTAAATCAGAACTGGCATCTAGATGCCTTCATAAATGGCTTAATGAATCTGTTTAATAACCTAAAGAGAAAATTAAATCAGAACTTCATCAGTAGGGATATAAAACCTATCCAGCATTAAAGCTGTCAGACCAAAGCTCTGAGTACTGGAATCAGGAATAGAGATTTCAGGCTCCCATGTTAATACCATAAATGCCCTCTGCAGTACCTGTGGGTGGCAAACACCAGCACTGCTTGTCCACAACTGGGGATATTTCAAAAGTAAGAGACTCTACATGAGTTCAGTACTCATACAGATGCTCATATTCCAGAAATGTGACAAGTTGAAAGAAACTATAATTGATTTACTTCTTGTTTCTATCATCCATAGTGAAGTTTAGTGAACTTTAATTGTGCTTTAAAATACAAGCTTTTATTTCATTCTCCTGCCCTTTTTCTGAGAATTCACCTTTCTTTCAAGTTACTTCACCTAAAAAACTAACATGCCTGTTCACAAAATCCCCCAGCTAGCCTGCCTGACATCAACCTAAATCACATACCCATTGGCTAAGTCACATTTAATTAAATTTCTTTTTTTAAAACTATGCATACAATTTTTTGAACCATTTCAACAATTTTGCAACACCAGGGATTTTCAGAGCTGTTATTCACCTTCTCCCTGAGGCATTCAGACACTTGAGAAGAACTGACTGCAGCCAAATGGGTTTTTTCAGTCTTGATATATAAAATTTCCCCCTGCTGAAACTATGCTAATTTGAGGCTACCAGTCATTACTAAACAGTGACAATGATCAATTTTGTATTCATTTTTCTTCACAGCTCATTGCCTTGTAGATCCCAGTACTGAGTGTTTCATTTGTTAAACTAAACAGTTTAGGAACATCTTCATTTTCAGGAAAACATATTTTAAAATGCTGCTAGCCTCAAGTAACTGCTATTCCATAAATGAATAAAAAGTATTACCCAAACATTTGAAGTTTGGAGTTTCTTCCCTCTTGCACTCTGGCTTATGAGCTTTCACAAATTCCAGTCATGTTTTCCCAGTTTGACTCAGCAACTCCTGGCACCAAAACTTGGATAAGTGAATTTTAAAACCAGTCCCAATTGCAAAAATTTAGAACAAAAAAAAAAGTATTATGAAAATTCTCCATTTAATTGCAAGAAGTGTTTTCACCACAATGCTGCAATCAGAGAGATGCATACTTGAGGGCATATTTCTCTTAGTGTGACAAGCAGAAAAATGGGTTGTTTGGTTTTTTTTGTTTTTGTACATCCCAGTCCAGAAGAGGTGAACAAACACAAATATTCCATAAAGATGGAGTAAATTACATACATTCCTTCCACCTCACATTTCAGCCAACAAAGACTCTCCCTGCTGGTTTACAGCATAGGGGTGAGTGTGAGTGCTTCTCAAGTTCCTTGGTACAGGTACCATAATCCAGAGTTTCCAGCCTTCCAAATTCAATCCCTCATTCAGTCTGAAGAGGGGGATAAAAATGCCTTCATCTGATTAAGACATTTGTTGAAAACAGAAAAAAATACTCCCTGTAATGTGCACAAAATCATTTATAACATCCTCTTCCCAAAATGTACTTCATTATAATAAAACATTCCATTTACATTATTTACTCCTATTTGTTTTTGTATTTGAAATGTGGAAGGAATACAAAGAGATTATAAACCTCAGGAAGACTATGGCTTTAGTCTTGTGGTCTAATTAGATTGTGGTTCAGAATTAGATTGAGCAGAGTCCTATTATGGATGGCAAAGGTGATAAATTGGTAGAAGGAATTAATTTTATCTTGCTTCATTCAGAAATCTGTCCACACATTCTTCTTTAAATTTCAGTAAGGCCAAGAGAGAAAAAAAATGGAGATTCAATTTCTGCTCCCAGAATACTAATAAGAACTTCTCTTACCACCATCAGTTTTTCCTGACTATTCTCTTTCAGATGGCATTAGATCAATGCATAAACTAATGCTTGTGCAAGGATTAGATAAGAATTTTGCAAGAGCTTCAGCATAAGCTGCATAACCTCCTACAGAAAAAGCCTGAACAAATAAATACTAAATGGAAGAGATGCAGGAGATAACTCAATGGTAATCAAGTGCACTGCCACAGGCAATTGAACAGTTTTCCTAGAAGTCTTTTGTGTTTGCTCAATAATTACTTTTATTATTGTTGTTGTTAATATAGTTAAATGAGAGAAGTGAGAATATTTTTTGTCTGCTTAAAAGAAAAAAAAAGACCAGATCTTTAGGAGGATAAAGCCTGGACACAGACAAAGACACAAAAAAGAAACTGACAAGTTTGAAGAATTCTACCAGTTCTTCCTGTTTATGATGAATTCAGGAGCATGTGAAGGAGAAGAAATCCCATCTGTGGGTTCTGGAGATACTGTTATCTGTGACCTGCACACCTCTGCCCTCCTTGGAGGTATGTGCAGACCTTTATTTATAACTTGGGAGTTCAGTTAACAGCATGCAATGCCTTGAGGAAGGCTGAAGAGTAAGCACAGATAGTGTTCAAGCAGATCAAATACCTCTCCTGTTCTGTTCCCCATTGCTTTTGTTCAGAATAATGGGATCTCTCCAAATGCTACAAGAGGAAAAGTCACAGGATGCTATTTAATATATCCTAATTTTACCTGGTTTGTATGAGTTTGTACTAATTCATATAAATTTGTCACATAACTCTGGTTTTGAAAAAGTCATTCCAAAGAAACCAACCAGCCAAAGAAGAAACAGCCACGAGCCTTACTGATTCCCCCCAAATTCATGAAGCCTACAAAGCACTCCTGCTAAACCTGTGTGGCACTACTTCACTTACACCACATCCTAGAGACCAGGTGCTCAGGCAATGATGAGATGGGATGAAGTCTGCACTGATCTCAAAAACATCATGGTCCCAATGTGGCAGCAATTAAATGCAGAAAGACTAAGAAGGTGAACACTTAGATTTACACTAGGATTAGGAATTCAAGTGTTACACTGCTAAAGAGCCTATATACCTTTTATTTGGCAACAAATTAAAGCAAAAAAAATGTCTTAAATGAATTGCTTTGCCTTATGTTGCTTGCAACACACTTGCTTCCAGTTACTTACTCATTTTGCATTGTAGCAGAATGTGCTTCTCTGAACTTGCAGAGGAAAATATACTGGAAAACAGTTTAAAGGAGGATAGAGACAAAACCAGTTTCTTGCTGCAAACCGTAGTGCTGATTTCTAGCGTTTTTTTCCTTGTATTTTTTGGTACATGTTCTAACAAGTGTAACACAGATCCACAGTCATGCAAATGTACACTTTGGGGCACTTAAGTTCTATTAAAAGTGATATGATGGAAAGGAAAACTACTTCAGAGTTCTGGATGAATACTATTACAATGCCAGTGTTAGGAGTAACTTTAACTGCATTTGCTCCTTCACAGGTTGGCAAATAAGAATTAAAGTGTAACCTACACTTCACATCTGTAGTTAATGTTTTGGTAGTGACAGCTCCAGTCTACTACAAGGATGTTATGCAACACTTGGAAAAAATAAATCTCAATTTTATATGTTCTGATAAAAAAAGTGAAACAAAACTGACACACATCCAGCATACACTACCTGTGCTCAACTGATACATGCTTAATAAGGGCAGTAGTATTTAAAACAAGCAAGAATTTACAAGTCAAACATGGCATATTTCTTGACATATTAATGTGCTGATATTCTGTAAGAATTAATTTTGTTTATCTACCTTCTCTTCTCACCAATATTCTAAAATGTTTTTTTCATCACTATTCTTCATTGCCTAGCCAGGACAAAAATTTTACTTACAAGTCTAGTCTTTCAAGGATAAAAAGTTCCCAGATACTCTTACATCAGAAGAAAAAGAGAGGAACACTAAGCCATGAACTGCTAAGCTTTGCCATAAGGAAGCCAGGCACGAAAGCAAAAGCACAGCTTCTTGTTTGATGTCAGACTTTTAAAATATTTGGTTTTTCACTTGAATGAGCAAATCACTGATGGCAGAACTTCTGAGTTCTCTGAATTTACTAAGAAATAATGGGCACTTTCCTAGCTATATAAATGGCCAGCAAATTCCAGCTGGTATAATTTGAAATAAAATTAGAGACAGAGGAAAATCCATGTTTGTGAAGATGGAGAAATTAAGAGAAAAGCCCCACGCTAGCACACATGATTTAAGAAGAAATCTATCAGAGGCCTCGTATTTTATATACCAGCTGCTACTTTCAAAAGCCATCTGCTTCATTTTTCTGAACAGGATTTTTTTATGCAGCTGCAGTATTTCAGAAAAAACATTCACTCAGGCTGACAAGACATCTTGCCAGTGCAGGTCATAAAAATAACATGCTGGATTTAAATGTCCTCATTAAGAACAAGAGTAAAATAATCCTGAAGTTAGTATTGAATGCTTTCTAGGAGTTTTGGGGTTTAAAAAACCCTCTTTGATGTGTCTTGAAGAATATTTTACATTTCCCTTTGTTTATATCCTTAGAAATTATTTTTTTAAATTATCAAACTTTCTATTGAGGTGTTTTCCGAGTGTAACTACCATGGAAATTCTTTAACAACAATACTATCAAATTATGTCTCAGAAAAGGTGAATACAAATAATTAGTCACTACACTGGCTTTTCCTATCTCTAACATTACCAACATATTTCCCAAAAGATTATCTCCAATTTTTTTTCAGGACAGTTTAAAAATAAGCAATCTATTTCTCTTGCTTTACTTTCAATGTCTCTGACCTACTTATAAAACTTCGTAGCTTTTTTTTTTTTTAAGTTAGCTTTGCTCTGAAAATGGCATTTAAGCAGCAGTTTTCTGACATTAAGTAATCCATAAAGAGTGGTGACATCAGTCCTACAAAAGTCCACTGAAAGTTTGCCTGTGATTCACCAACTTCTAAATCAGTCCAGAGAACCTACAAAAGTCCACTGAAAGTTTTCCTGTGATTCACCAACTTCCAAATCAGTCCAGAGAACCTCAAAACAATTGCTGAGCTTTGTAATGATCAACCTGCAAGGAGACACCTCCAAAGGAGCCACCTCCAGAGGAGACACCTCCAAAGAAGACACCAAGGACAGGTTCTTGCAGGACACTCCATTTTCTTCACTACAGAACCAAAACAAGCAGCTTCAAAGAGTAGGGTCCCAACCTACAGTACTACAGCTTCAACCAACTTACACAAAATTAACCCTCAAAGGTTTGTCCCTCATCTGCTTTAAATGGAGTAACATATGCAGAAAAGCCCAAAGCTTCTAAGGTCATGGGTATTTTTTGGAGCCATTGTAATGATCATAATGGTGGCTTTTAAAACACACACAGGAGGGAGACACATATGTGTTTGCTCTCCACCCCTATTTATCCATCTCATAATGTTAGACTTAAGGTAGGTCTACATTAGGGAAAATTAAGGCTTTAGTGGAGTTAAAAGCACTGATTTAGTATCAGGGTAACATTCATTTGCCATCTGCCCTCAGCTGCTCGTCCTCTCCATCTTCCAAGGTCACAGTCTCTGTATTATCTAGAGATGAACTTTGACATCTCTAACTAATTTTGGAAGCTCCTGTGTTAATAATAAGGGCATTAGGGTTGGGCTGGGGGAGGGGGTGGAAAGCAACTTCTGAGGAGGCATTGTGTGAATGGCTAAAAATGATCCCTTCTGTCCGAGTGGGATGATCTCCAGATGTCACTGCACTACACACTGCTGCCTCTCAGATCTCAGATAAAGTAGGACTATACTCTTGGGAGCCATACAATACTCAACCTACTAAGCCTCACTTGCTAACAGCTAATTTTATCCTTCTCCTCTCTGAAACAGAATTTTGCTCTTCCAGAAAAAAATGAGTCCAAGCATCAATGTCAGTCAACTTTTTTTACTTGGGTTTAATGCACGTGGTGTCCAACCCGAATCAGAATAACACTTTGTTTAAGATCACTAACAAAGGTACTACCATGCATCAGGACATGAAAACTTCTTCTGAGCACTTCAAACTTACTGTCTTGTATTAAGAGTAATTCACATGTGACTGCAAGAAAAGCCACAAGGCCTATTTTCACCACTTTGGCTGAGAGGTGGAAATTTTTTCTTTGGACTTTGGCCTTTTTTTTCTTTGGACTGAGCCTGGCTGACTACTGAAGAGGTATATAGGAATATGAATATATTTTATGTTTCTGTCTCATAGCACTGCTAACAGAAAGCAGACATTTGACACAGAACATTTGGAATATGCTGAAGTAGCTACACAGGGGTACAATCAGCCAGATCTACAAGAATGACAGCATCATTTTGTGAGTGTAAATGAACTCAGTTCAAGAATGAGTACTTTATGAGGTACTGCAAACTTGAGCAATTTCAAGAAACCAGGCCCTGTAAAGGGTATCTCACTCATAATTACTTTTACAAGTTGTAAGAAGCACACAAGGTAATTCTCAGTTTGATTTTTTTAAATTTATTTTTTAAATATATATTTTTAAGTATCCTTCTATGCAGCTGCAGTTCTTACATTTATCCCATTTCCCTTTAGGTTTGTGTCAACCATTACGTTAAATTTTGGTGTTGTTTTTTTTTAAACAGGCTGACAATATCCAGAAAAATGCCACCTTTTCTCCCTGTGTCCTTGATTTTCTTCAAATTTTTTCCTGTCAAAGTCATTTACTGTAGGACACCTATTTTTATTAGGGTATAAGAGATGCTGTTATTTAATTAGGCTAAAGAATGTAATTCCCAGGCTGCACTTCAAATTCTAGCTCATGCACCCAAGCCTTATACAACTTAATGATTAAGTTATTACTGTAATTGCCTGAACCTGAAATTTCCTACATGCTGAGGGACAGCATTATAAAAATTATTTAATTTGCATGCTGCATTTATCTGCCAGAATATAAAAGAGAATTTTGATTTAAGGAAATACGTTTTAGGTGTTAATATTGTCTTCACAGACACTATAGAGACAGAGCAAAAAAGTGCCATTTTTCCACTCTTCCTTTTGCCATTTTCCCTTTTTTTAATGAACTTCCATTGTATTTTCTGGTGAAGCACAGAATCTATCTTAATTTTTGCAGGACATCACTTATCTACCCTAACTTCGAGATCCTCCAATCTCTGCTTGCAATTCCCTCTCTTATGCATCACACAAAATTTAGTTCATTTTAAAAAGAAAAACCAAAACATGGTAGCCTTGTGGTCTCCTTTATTTTATATATACATACCTCCAGGGCAGCTCCACACTGCAGGAAGCATAGAGAAAAAAATCTATGCTGGTAAAAATGATTTCTTGTTCTCTTGGATCTAAAAAGCACCCAAGAAGTTACTTTAAAAGTTCTGTTTGAAGCACATGGGCAGCAACAATGGAACAGCTGATGCCTCAGAGCTGGTTTCCCCTTCAGTCTCATACAGATGCTTATTCCCCTTTCATCAAGGGATAAACCAGCTCCAATTACTGGAGGCTAACATGTTATTCAATGATAAATGTGTGCAGGCTCTTGTCCCACAGTAAAAGGGTGGCAATTCAAGTAGCTTACATCTGATTCTCATTATATGAACATTTTAAAAGCTGTATTCTATCTTGATGTGAGATATGGCTTTCACTCCTCACTCAGCTATTAAGGGGAAAAAGAAAAGCCTATTTCCTTTATTCCCACCTCCCCAAAGCCATGTCACTGGAACAGGGGGATAGGAAGACACCCACAATGAACTTCAACTCTTATTTAAAGCAACTGGAAATGCTACCCAAAAGTACAAGAAAACTGCCAAATCCAATTTTCATTACTCAAAAAACTTTAAATTTTTAATTCTTCTTTTGCATCCTTATGCTTTTTTTCCTCCTTAGGTATCTTAAAAAACGGTAAAAATTCATAGTAAAGATTTCTTCATTCTTTTGAGATTTAAAAATGCATACAATACAATGGGACACAACTGAAGGCTGGCACATAAAACCTGTCCATTGAGCATCTGCCAACTGTGCAGACAACCATGAATTTGGCATTTCCTGATTTTTTTTTTAGTTCTTTAACCTCACGATTCAAGCAGCACTGGGTGGGATCCGATTTGCCTAATTTGGCTGAAACTGTAAGCAGTTGGGCCCAAGGGAACACTGCTGTCAATCCAGCATCACCACCTAAATGCTCCACTTAATGAAAACTAAAGAGAAGACACCTCTCAAGACCTGTCATCCACTACTTTTGACGCTTTCCAAACAGAACAGGGAAAAAAGAAAGAAAGAAAAAAATAAAAAAGACACTTCTAACATTAGTCTTCTGGATGTAAAATGACATATCTTGAACACACGCCTCCCCTAGTCAAGAGGAGTGGCCCAAGCAATCCCCTCTGACCCCACTGAAGTCCCAAAGCCCAAGCACAGCCCGAAACCCGGATGCATCCAAACGCTGCGTGGTACCAACATTGCTAGGACTGATTCTGATGTTACCAACAAGTTCTCCTCCGCCCCTCCTCCACTAATTTTAATCCTGTACAGATTGTAAACGAGGGGCACTCTTAGGAAAAGTCTGGTTAAGTGCCCTGCTTTTATCCTCACAATTAGAAAACATCTGACGCCCACTGCAGATGGCAGAATGAGCGGCACTGATTGCAGGCGGCTGCCTGTCAAGCTACCAACAGCTCTGGTCAAAGGTTCTTGATTTAAGACTCTTCAAAATTCAGAATATTCAAATCAAAGAATAGTCACACCATGCTTAAAACATTCAAAATTAAGTAAAAAAAAAAAAACAAAACCAAAACCAACAATAACGTTTCACCTCTTAACTCCAAACAGGGAAGACTTCAAGGCTTGCATCAGTTTTTTCAGGGCAATGCACTCATGGAAGTGAATGGGAGTAATGATGCATGGGAAGCCACAACGTGTGCCAGCTTTTCTGGGGAGTGTGCTTGGGGTTAACTCTATGAATAACCCCTGTGTGTTGACAGCGATTAAGGTAACGTTTTGGTATCTTTACAAACAGTTCTGGGCCATTCTGAAAGATGATCACTGGAGGATTCAATCCCTGACTCAAAACTTTCAGCACTACTGCAGCACTGCAATTCAGATCCAAGAAGATAAATCACATTTTCCAAAATCCACATACAATTTGTGGGTGACAGAGGTCACCATATTTGTTTTCCTTCTCCATGAACTTTTATATTTGATGTTCTACATTTTTAGTAAGTCAGACAACATGTGTTCAGATGTTATCAAGTTAGTAACAGGTTCTCAGCCTCATCTTGGGGAGGGGGGAAGATCCAGTCATGGGCAGCATCTGGTCCTTTAAACCTTTTTTTTCTCATTTATAACACAGGAGACAGTGATGTATTTGACTTTTATATGTACAAAAGCTAATTTGATTATAGCAGCTATTCTGTAGGATGTTTCTGAATTCTGTAATTGAGTCCTATTATCTCTAGCAGTTATTTCTGTGCAGAAAGCTTCAGATATTTATTCGTGCATATATAATTTATGTATATTCTGTTGTTCTTGTCTGTATAAAACGTGATATGTCTGATTGTGAGCCATGATTAGCAAAAGAGAATGCTAAAACGTGGGAATGACAAGGACAGAGGACCAGAATCTGAAAAACAATCTGTCTTCATTTTTTCAAATCCCCCTCTGTTTTGGGTCTGGTTTATGCTGCAGCATTACTGCCCTTAGTTCTGTTTTCTTTCCACAATTCAGTCGGGCTGCCTCCACAATTTACCAGATAAAAGTAATTGTCCTAATTTATTCAAGAGGCAAAGTGAGACTTCTGGTGCAAAACAAAATCCCAGACAGAGAATGACAGCTCTGAAAAGTTCTGCACCTGATTTCCATGACAATGGAGACCCAAATACCTTGCAGCACCAGAAAAGAAAAAAACAGTAACTTTTGACAAACTGGATTTAGAAATTCCCCACAATAAGGTCGAGAAGAAAGAGGAAGATAAAAAAATGGTATGGTGTGCAGAGTAAGGAGACAAGAAGCTCTGATTCTCATTTTGTAACAAACTAAGATTCAGGGCACAGCTGATGTCTTTGCACATCAGTTCCTGCTGACATTCATAAACCTGCTTCCTATTATGAGCTATTTCTATCTGTTTCTAATAATTTCCCCCAAATTTAGTAACAATGTGTCTCCCAGAAAATGCTAAAAAATATTCCTCTGTAATTTTAAGTTCCCTGCTTCAAAGAAACATTTCTTTGAGGCATAAATGAGAGGACACCATGCAGGCTTCCCACCTCATGGGCAGGTAAATACCAGGATAATAATAATCAGTAAATTGTTTTAGAGCTCATCAACCACTTTTGTGCCATGGAAAACACAAATCTCCTATGCTTAAAGCCAGAGTTAAGAAAGTTACTTGCAGACAAGGTATAAAAGGAACATGATTTTCTTCTAGAAGAACCCCTAACAACACTAAGAAGTCACTAAAATTCATACTTTTTAGGCTGAAACAAGTGTATCACATAGATTAATTTAATTAGAAGATTAAGACCAGGTAAGCATTGCACTAGAACTGTCCTCTCAGAAGTCAACTCCATCAATCAATAAAAAATTCATTACATGAATATGTGTGTGTACAATAAAGGACAGAAAGCACTTGAGAATTCTTACACGCACATTAATTCTGTATTCTGCTTTCAGTTGAAGTATAGGACAAGGGGGAGGATTCTGTTTCCCTCTTTTTAGAAACTTAAAAAGAAAATTCAAGCAGAATTGCTTGGTTCCTGCCACACTTCAGACCAGCTCCAGTTAGATCCTAATTTTAAGGGGTATTACAGTATTTTAAGAAATACAGTATGCCCCAAGCAACCAACCTAAGATTAATAGATCTTTGAATGTAGCAGAGACAAACCAAAAAGAAAAAAGTTTTCCTTTGTAGAAGCCTCTGGGGTTTCAGGAACATTATCAGTACTTCATATTGTTTTTCCTTTTTTGACACAACAAAATGCATCAGGTAAAAAAAAATAACCCTAACTCCAAACAAAACTCCAGACCTTTCATGGTGCAGTTCTTGAGCTCTGCCATTACAGCTGACTTCACAAGCTCTCAACCCCACCTCTCATTCCTGCCTTACTCCATTACAATACTCCATTAAATGACTCCTTAAAATGACAGAGATTAAAACTAATCCACCCTATGGTAGTATTAGGTACTGCTTTACAACTTAAAAACATACTTGGCTCACAAACCTCTCATCATTAGGTAAGACAAACCATTTGTTAAGCACTAACAGTATTTCAGTGAATGAGCAAAGACATCATATCATCCAGACATGGGAAAAGACCCACACCTAAGAAGTAGCCAATAACTAAGTTTAGGTGTGAATTTTCAGAGATGCATAGATTCTTAGCTAGGGCATATTATACCCCTTCTGGTCCAGATTCCTCTAAAAGATAACCCTACGAAGTTTCAACTTTGAACTTGCCAGTCTAAAAGCAGACAAAAATTATTTAAGTAAACAAAATGAACATTTAGGTGTTTAGTTTATAGAAATTTATAATATGCTGCAGTTTGACTAATCAATAAGAGCCACTCAACCGAAGAAAATAACCTAATGAGTGGAAAGAACATTCTACAGC
>JAAWXA010000011.1:22451866-22491302 GCA_038090715.1 Florisuga fusca
AAAAAAAAAAAAAAACAGCAATTTAATAATCGCTGAATTGTGAAATAAATATTAGAAGGCAGCTGGACAACAGCAAACTTTCTGAGTTCATAAGAAAACAACCACTTGTCAAGGACTTTATGGGGTTTATGTCCTTTCTACTTCATATGTGCAACCTTAAATTTCATTCAGTTTGGCTTCTGCAGTAACATGCTATCCACATAAACAAAGTCAAAATTTTCCAAACCAATAGAAAAAGTAGTAGAACTGAACATACCTGCTGATAGAAAAAATTTAGAGTTGGTTTGTCCTCTGTGAACTGGTTTAGAAACCCTTTTGGCAAATATCGAATTCTCAATTCATACCTGAAAAACAAGACAAAGAGAATTAAACTGGGGACACCAAAATAATAAGAATAGCTCACAAATAAAAGAAGTTTTCAAACATTCTTAAAAATAAGGATAAAATCAGAACAAACTCAGAAAATGAAGGAAAAACTTCCTCTTCTAACTACTCAGAGAACTGGAGTGCAGTACCTGACATTTCGTAAAGATATTTTTGAAGAAACTTTTTAATAGAAGCAAATGTAAATCCCCATTGCCTTCTCAAAGCCTCAGCGAGAACTGAAGCATCAAGCCTTGGAGAAGATAAGCTATCAGGTCCATATCCATGGGAAGGGAGGCCCTAAGTAGGTGAAAACAGCAGATGAGCTGCCACAGCCACTGACATGACCCCCTGACAACAGCTTTTATCTGTGGTTATCAGAAGTATGGTACTTAAAAAACACATATCCCACTGCTCCAAGATTGGCAACCTGTGATACCCACACTAGAAAAAACAAGGGCTTATTCAAGTAAAATGACTCTGCTCCTCTTCTGATTAAGTGCTGCAATATTCACCTCTGAATTGTTCCAAAGGTTTTGATGGGATTTCTCTGTGAAAATATTTCCTGCTTCCTTACTCGTTATTAAGATGCACATGAAGGCTGAATGAACCAGTTTTCAGTCATATTTTTTGAGCTGACAGTGTACCATGGAGGGAGGGAGAGAGATTCAAGACCAAATCTGTATCTGTTCTCAAACCCTGAACTTCTGCTTCCAGTCCCTGAATTTAATATTTAATATTGCTGCTTGTCCTGCAGTAACAGCCCACGATGTTTGACTCACACACACCTGACACCCATGCTTCCTCCTCCAACACATTCCTGCAATGAAATTCTGATAACAAATGCCCTCATCCCTTCAAGGGTGCCAACAGCCCTTCCCCAAAAGAAGTGTCTTTAACAATCTACTCCTGATGGCAAGCACAAATATTGTAGCATTTCAATCTGCTGGCTTCAGCAGTTTATCTGTTCAGCATGTGCTCTCACTGCCTACAATCAAGATTTATACAGGGAACTGATCAAAAGTTACAAGGAGTTAGTGCCACTTAGCATTCCACTGCTAACAGAAGCTGCAGTCTTCTTGTTTGCCTTGAAAAACCCATCCTCTTAGAAATCAAAGAAAAACATTTAGACTATGTAAACACATGCATGTGCACACAATCCATACAAACTAATAATATTTAGAATGAAGATTTTTTGCAAGTGTGGCAAGCTTATTTCATAAAGGAAAATGCACACTCAAGTCTTCTTGTGCATAGAAAATGTGTTCTTGAACTAAAGAGTCTTCAGATTGTAGGATATACATGAGATGTGGAGAACACCTGAAGAGGACAGAGTTAGATTGGACATAAGGAAGAAATCTGTCACATTGATGGTGGTGAGACCCTGGAAGTAGTTGCCCAGGGAGGCTGTGGAAGTGTGCAAGGCCAGCCTGGATGGCAACTGGAGCAACCTGGTCTAGTGGAAGGTGTTCCAACCCAAACCATCTTATGATACAACAACACAGAGAGGTAAAACCAAAAGAAGATTGAGTCACAGCCTCACAAATTACTCTGGGATGGCATACAGAGTCATCAGCTATTACTGATCAGCATTTCCACTTTGCAATACGTAGAGAATATCGAGATACTCACTGAAATTTTAGATTTAAGCCAAATTGTACCTGCAAGTCTTTAAATGTTAGGGAGAGAAAGCACCATAAGTACACTGTCCAGAAGAAGAAATGAATCTCTGGACTGCTTCTGCCACATCTCCTCACATCTACCACTGAACACCACTGGAGAGACTGGGATGGAATAAACCTAATTACTACACAACAACTACTTCTTTGCATTTTCTGGGAGCTCTGTAACCTACTAAACTTTAGTTATTTTTCTACATTTCAAGACTAAAGCTAACACTGTTCTCTGAAAACTATCCTTATTGACTCTCATCATTTCAAGAGCACTTTCTCCAGCCATTCCTTTCTCACCCTTTATCCACTTCTACCTGAATTCCTCTCTGTGGTAATAAGTTCCTGCATCACTTTTTAAGCTTGGCTGCATGAAGCAGTAAGCAGGGAAAAAGGAAAAAAAAAAAAAAAAAGTTCAGATCAACCTTTGAGCAGAGAAAAGTTGACTGACCCAATACTTGAAGGTGACAAAGGTGACAGACAGCTGGTTACCCACACTACAGTACTGCCCAGGTCATTAAAACAGTTTCATCCTTTCCCACTGGAGGTAACACCCTGTCAGATCACTGGAAGCTAATACAAAAATTGGCACCTATTCTATTATTGCTGTGATAAATCTCTGTGAGGCAAATACGCAGCAAAGATTTCTGTGCAACTCTGGGGTATCACCATGGCACAAAATAATTGAAAAAAATCAGAGAATGAAGGCAACTGAGGATCATTCAGGATCTTGCAAAGTTAGGCACCAAGCTTGGAGGAGGAGGAAGAGGAGGAGGAGCTGGGAGGGAAGGGGTCAGGCTGGGAATGGGAAAGATTTTTTAATATTTGTCTTTGTTTCTCATAACCTGAATCTATTTTTAACAGCCAGTAAATCAAATTAATTTTCCTGAATTTGAGTCTTGTTTTGCCTGTGACCACACTCGGTAAGGCATCTGTCTTTCCTCTTGACCCACACAAGTTTTCTCATCCCAAGTTTCTTGCCCTATCCCATTGAGGAGAGGGAGTGAGAAGGGGGGAAGGGGGGCTGGCAGCCTGCCACAGTCAACCCACCACAGGGGTATCAAGTGTCTGACCAAGGGGACCTTCAAAATCCTGGAAACAAAGTATTATGATTCACTGCATGTGTTTGAGACATCTTATTTGAAAAATAACACATCCTGAACAGGGGGCTGAATTTTCACACTACACAATTTAAAGAATCCTTCATTTGGTGTTTTAATGTACCAAGAACAAATATGGACTGGTGGGTACTCCACATCACCTCTTTTCCTATTTTTCATCCATCGTTCAGGCACCATTCAGGCCTGAAGAAATGCAAGTGGAACTGATCTCAGATCTTCAGGAAACTAATATATTATCTCAGTCACCCTGATCTAGACCAGGATGTAGGACATCTTTACCCTCTGGGATTGAAAAAAAAATGTAGAAAAAACAAATCTTTTTCCTTTACAGGGACTTATCTTCTTAACAGGGGAGCCATGAGAAGTACTGCTTTTTGCAACAGGTTCTCATGAGAAAATCTGGTAAGGGCAACACAGTTTGGCTGGGACAGTCACAGTGACCTTCACTACCTATTTATAACCTAATCTCTGACTATGCCTATGGGAATGAAGAAGCTGACTTCCAAAGGCCAACACAAGGATGGGCTTGATTTTCAATATCCTCTAAATCTACTGCCTTGGAAACACAGCCAACTGATAAGGATGACAAGTCTTTCTCACAAGCCAGGTCTGCTTTTTGAGCAACTATACCAGCTGATGATCACCTCCCTCATGTCTGATAAAACCAGAAGATGACTGTCCTTTCTGCAGCTCTGCATCTGTACCACAGTGTGGATGCTTCCCTGCACACACTGACACTGTGGGCCTCTACTCAGACCTGCAGAAAGGTGGGAATCAGCAGAGCTCACCAGTTGTATGGTGAACTGCTCACAACACAGCATAACACCAGCAGTTCTAGGAGCTTCCCTCTGCCTGACAAGCACTACTTGGGCTTTTTCTGGAACCAAAAAACAAAGGATGAGAGGCTGAGGGAGCTGGGGCTGTTCAGCCTGGAGAAGAGGAGGCTCAGGGGAGACCTCATCACTCTCTACAACTCCCTGAAAGGAGGTTGGAGCCAGGTGGGGGTTGGTCTCTTTTCCCAGGCACCTCTCAGTAAGACAAGAGGGCATGGGCTTAAGTTGTGCCGGGGGAAGTTCAGATTGGATATTAGAAAGAATTTTTTCATGGAAAGGGTGATCAGACATTGGAACGGCCTGCCCGGGGAGGTAGTGGACTCTTCATCCCTGGAGACATTTAAAAAGAGACTGGATGTGGCACTCAGTGCCATGGTCTAGTGACTGCAGTGGTAGTTGATCAAGGGTTGGACTCGATGATCTCTGAGGTTCCTTCCAACCCAGACAATTCTATGATTCTATGATTTTAGTGTTTTTGTGACACTGAAAGAAATTATCGCACCCGTCTCAAACCATTTAGGTCACTTCCAGCAGGTTCCAGTGTGGCTGACATCAGCCAACAAGTTACCAGAAAGGAGAAGATGTGAACAAAGAGGGCAGACAGAGGAGAAAGAAAATAGCCTTGTGTGAGTTTAATGAACCAAATCAGCTTGCAGAAGGGTCAGACAAGCATCAAGGCTCTAGAAAAAAGAAAAAGGGGAAAGGACTGGGTAACTGGAAGCAAAAGAGAAAACAAACTGTGGAGAGGAGAAGCACAGAGTTTTTAAGATTAACTTAGTCATCTCATTAAATCCTTCTGCAGGTGGTCTGGTCTTTGTGTCAGTGCCAAAGCATTTGAACTGCACCTATCAAAACTTACAGTACAGGACTGCAAAGCACTGGGGCTTCCTCTGGGGCATCTTCACCTGTTAGAGCCAAAGCATGAATGCTGCCTGGTTACAAGGACCTGCTTGAACTACAGACTTCAAGTATAGAACCAGAAGCTGTTCTACCCCTGTTGTTTGTTTTTGTTACTTAAACCTCTTGATTTTCCTCTTGTGGGACAAGAAAAGCCAGTAAATGAAACTGGTTTGGCATATACTATTTATTGTGACAGAAAGGACAGCTCTGTGATTGCTGTTTAAGGCTCAGTGTTATGAAAAATGGTAAAAATGGTAACAGTTGATGGATCTGTGATTTAAGAGTCCCACAAGCTGCTAACCTCAGGTCACCTAGCTGCAGAGAGGTAAGAACATAGGTAAAGGAAAGAGAGCTCTTCCATCTTTCTGCACTCCAGTCTTCACTGCCTTCCTATTATAAAACCTTGGGATTTTATTTGAAGTTCATTTGTCAACAGGGATCACCTCACATGCATAGGTGTACAGACTCTGCTACAAGCAAATGCTTAAGGAACAATTAACAGTTTATGTTCAGTAAGATAAACCTGACAGCAGCAGCTTTACTGGAATTCAAGTGATGAATAAAACTCTCAGGCTGCATTTGGAAAACTGTTATTCTAAAGAAATTGCATGGAATTACACTCAAATTATACAATGTTAAATTGTATAATTGTAGTGCTAAATCTTTTATAACTCAAAGAAATAAGTCAGTATTACCCAATGTGACATAAACCACAGCTGACTCCAGAATTACTTATTTCCAGAACAAAGTACTACTACAAAAAAAAAGATTCAGTAAGTTCCAGTAATTTTAACTTTGATCATTTTTTGGCACCATGATTTAGACACATTTGTAATCTCTGGATTCTGAACAGCAGTATTTTCATTGCTACAGAGCAAAAAAAAAAAACTAGAAAAAGGATATTTTGTTTGATAGTTAATGAAGCTGATTGTTCCTAAGGTAAATGTAGACTGCAGATAAAGGCAGAGTTAATAGAAGGCTTTTACCTGAACTTCAGGGCCTATCTTCCTTCTTTTTATGAAAAGATGAAGTATTAGGACTTTACTGATAACCTCCTTTTTTAAAGCTAGTTCCATTCTTTTCTATATTACTCAAAATCCAAGCCTTTTCTTAGCAAGAAGGTTGTCAAAATACTCTATAGAAGCAAGCATGAGGGTGGGAAAAAAACCCCATGACTTCCAGTAAGCAATGATTCCCTGTTCATCTTTTGCCACGTAATTGCTGTCTATCCACTGGCAATTTGGCAAAGCTAAATTCTGTGTGCTCCTGCAACTGAACTGTTTGCCACAGGATGAGGGAAGAACATTTAAAGTGACAAAAATTTTGGTGACCTTCTTGCCCTAAAGTCCACTGTTACCTACTCTTCCTAAGCTCTAACCACAGCTGTGCCATGTTTCTGTATTTCTCCCCTTCACTGGGCTCCTCCTCTGTGGGATTCTAAACCATACAGCCCCAGAGAAAGGCTGTGGATGCAGGAAATTGATTTTGTTCTGGTAACTTTTGTGTACAGTCTACTGACAATCAGTGCAGCTTCTAGTATCTGGAGAAGTCCAGGGGAACATCTGAAATCTAATTTCTGAACACTGTGAACAGAAATTATTAAAAAAACCTACTATCCAAAGGCAGTTACTAAGCTATTAGCACTATAGAAAGCTTTTAATTTAAGAACCACTCCAAGATGCCTCTGCATTTACCAATCTAAATATCTTTAAAGTACTCTCATATGATCTGAAACACTCTTGTGTTATGGCATTACAAATATGACAGCAGTGTTTTCATTATGCACAGCAAATCTCCACGGGTTTAAAAGGTATTGTCAGGCTGCACATATTCCATAAAAACATGAAATGACACTCTGGAAAGGTACTGAATAATCTAAATGTTGCCATAACTCTCTCATGAGTATTTTATACAATTCCTTTCCACAAACTTCAAAACAATAATCTAATTTTGCTTTTAATACTGATTACATTTGTTTGGCAATGTGTACAATGTCAGCTGCACCATGTAAACAAAATTGGAGCTGCCATTTGCACACTGTGTAACACATTTATGTGGCAAAAATTACATCTTACACACAGCACCATTGTCATGTGAAAGGATTCAGTAATCTCCTGCCTCCTAGGCTGTGATTCAGATAAGGTATTAAAGGAAAACTATTGATGTGTATCCCAGAAACAATAAAGTGTAACCCACAGAAGATGGTAGTAAGTGACATTTCTGAAAATAAAATTTTAAACATTCCTAATTTGTTTCAATTTGTTGCATTTGTTACAATCAGGCCCCTAAAGGGAACTTATAAACTGGAGATTGCCAACCATGACATCTGCTAGAACATAACAGCCCAATTTGCAAGAAATTAAGTATAGACTATTTACAGTAATTCTGCAGAAGATATGCACAGCTCCTAAAATAACTAGCAACTCCTGCACAAACTGTGGTTATGAATATAAATCACATTAGAACATGCACAAAACCCCTGCAATGAACTAGTTACCATAGTAATTAGCTTTTTGGTATTTCCCACGAGTTCAGCACTTATACTTGGCCTAACAGTATTTTAGAACTCTGAGCTCCCATCTTACTGGTAAGACTACTGTGACTTTCTGCAAATACATTTTAGTTTCCCCTTATCTTTCTGTCTTTCCTTATATATCTATCTTTCAACATTTCTATTGTTGATATGAGGAAATGAACAATATTTTCCCTTCTTCCATTCCAGCCTGCATCCTCTCCTGAGCATGAACCTCCAGCTTACTCTGCTAACAAGCTGAAGAAAACTCAACCTTCAAAGGACCACAGGTCATACCACTTTAAACCAAGTTTCATGAAAATATCTCAGCAAATGTGCCTGGACTAAGAAAAAAACCACAAGTTCTACAGTTGCCTTTCTATTGTTCATTGCTCCTGATGTAACTGAAGAAGGTCTCAGAAGGAAGGGAGATGTCCCTCATGACTCTGGGCCTCAATTCATTACCCAATAAATACTTTTACAGCTGCAGAGGGATAAGCAGATCTTTCTGCTGTATTTTGGTTCAAATTACATTTCTCCTACTTGTCTACATGAAAATAGTACTGGCTGTATTTATTGTTTTTCATTTAAATAACTATTTACCCATTTAAATTTTCAGAGGTGTGCTTATATCACAAATAGGAATAGGGGTTTTACCTGAATGCTTCAAGAATGACAAAACCTGAGATGGGGTCAGCTCACTAGATGTATCAGCAGTTTTGCAGATTTTCATGACAAGCAACTAGGGAGATTTCTGTTCCTACTTCATGCCTCCTTTCAATCATGCTTCCACACATCTGATCTCCTCAGTTTGCATGCAACCCCTTACAACAACACAGAAAACCTTAAATCAAAAAAACACTGCTCCCAGCTCTGTGTGAAAAGTGGTTGGACTGCCCCTGTCCCACCACATAAAGATCTTCATAATGCAAATTATAGTAATTTTTTATGACAACACAGAAAGACTTGTATGACTTGATTTTGACACTGAAGAGATTTATGCTCTTACTTCCATTCTTCTGGAGGGTGGGCTAGTTCAAATTTCTCTCTCACATTGGATACCCCCATGTCCAGGTGTAGCCAGTGAACCTCCTCAGACTGCAGATGACTGAGCCGTAACCCATAGCAGGCCACATTTTTCACTTTGTGACTGTCCACAATCTTCTGAATTATGCCCTAAAACAGAGAAACATACACTCCTTACAACCTGCAAGAAACAGTATATATTTTCTAAAAAGTTTACAGCATGGTTTTAAGATGTAAAACTGTCATACCCTGTACAAAATACTGAGCAATAAATCAGGCATCATCTTTATTAAGAATATTAAATGATTCAGACAAACATTCACAATTGCTAAAATTTTACAAGCACGGCTTCACAAAATATCACTAAATGTTCTTCCAGGCATCTTAGCAAAATTAAACCACCATTTTCTCTATGTAAAACAGAGTAACATAAATACCGAAATTAAAAAAGCAGATTTCTGATGTATTTGTTCAAAAAAACCCAACCAGCAGCCTTTAAAAGTCACTCCACATCTATAACTGGAAAATCATTTTAGACTTACATCATATTTATTGCCCCAACAGCCAGGATTTGGTAGATCATGTCACAGCCCCTTGGTTCCCCCTCTCTTCCCCACTAATTTTCTCCTGAGATTCAGCACAGATCCCATATTTAGGGACAATTATTTAGGAATATTCTCAAAAAAAAAAAAAGTTCTACTTTTTTTGCCCTGAGATTAATTTCAGATTTTGAGGATCTCTTGCCCAAGAAAGGAATCTTAAAAAAAACCCGAAAAACCAAAACACCATAACAGATTGCCATCTGCCTTCTATCTTAAACCTTGGAGAAGTCTAACACACGGTAACTAAAATTCAAATTTCTTAGTAGATCATGGATTAGCAGCCTCTCAGGTGCGGTGTGCCAGGGTGTCCTGAAGATTAGGAAATCAGCAGGAGATCTGGGCTGCTCCTTCCCAGCCCTGTAAGGTTTTTCTCTCTACAAGAAGGCAAAGCCCTGCCAGCACAGAGTTCAGTGCTCAGCAGGAGCCCTGGGCTATCACTGCTCCCAGACACTTTCAGGAATTTGTAGTCCTTTGCTTCTGAGCCTCTAATGGTTTAAAAATTTCCTGCTGCAAAGAATCCTGTGTGAGTGTGTGTATGCACCCACCCACAAGCTGCTGATTCTTGCTCAGAACTTCAGAAAACATCATCACAAAGGCAGTGGTCGAAGTACCACAGAAGCCAGAGGTGGATTACTGGAGTGAGCCAGGGAAACTTTGTTGGGTTTTCTACAGGATGACATTGTTTCCCCACATTTATAATTTTCTAGCCCAAAGAAATCGCTTAAGGATGATTCTGCAAATTAAGCAAGCAGCAAACTAACTGCAAAAGACAATTAAGGAAGCCCTAAATCTGAATAGAGGGGGAAGATGACACGTGTAGGAGTGGAATCATGCTTTTGGTGAGGTGACAGAAAGCTGTTAGATCAGCTCACACCATCTGATCAAACTGCAATCCCTAAATAATCATCCAGAAACAACACGGTGCATAGTGAAATAGATTTAAAAAAAAAAAATTATCTCAAGCCTGCAAGAAGGTAACACAAGTGGTGGTTATTAAGTTTGCAGAATGTGAGTCAGTGAAGGTTCTATCAAGCCCAGCACCTAAGAAGGGTGCCCCATGTCTTTTGGGCAGGTAGTTGGTATCAACCCAAGAAAATAATCAGCAACAATCAGCACATATCACAACTCAGGAAAATGTCAACTTCAATCTAAACATTAAGGAAGTAGCAGCACTGGTTCAAAGGAGGTCAAGTGCAAGTGTTTGAAAATACATTCTAAGAAGTGCCCAGCACCCAGAGCACTGTCACGAGCATCCTCAGAAGCACCATTTGCTTCAGTACCAGCACCCTTGTCTTCTTTCACCCCCAGGAGCTGGACATCCACTTCCAAGGCCATGACAAGCCCTGCATTTAAGGAAGATGGATACAAACAGCAAAACATGACAGATACTTGAGGGGGACTGTATCATGTAGGAGGGAGACTCCAAAACACACTGACAAATCCAAGCTCTGAAGTGGCACTACCAGCTGGCAGCACCACACAGATGAACCAGCAACAGCTGAGTCCTGGCAGCCAGAAGGTGCCCAGGCTGCTGGGACAAAGGTCTCATACAAACAAAAGTAACCTCCCTACAGATAAGTTGGTAAAACAACTGAAGGAAGAACCACAGTGGCCACAGATGGATTTGGGGGGGGGGGAAGGGAGAGGCAACACCAGGCAAGCACATATGACACTTCCTCCAAGTGCTCTCCCAGCCTCTCACTATTTTTATCCCAGTGGATTTCCTGAGCCAAGCATTGTTTCTGTCATTCATCAGGCTTCCAATGGAACTTTTCCAGTTACTCATCCTGCCTCCTCTTAAAGCAGTTAGCTTTTTTGCAACCCTACTCAGCAAGTTCCAAAGATCTATTATCAGGTCAGTGAACAGTTTTCAATCTGAATTAAACACACTGACCGCAGTGTACAAAAAATCTGGTTAAGTTTGTTTCTCGCCTGTATGTAAGGGTCTTTGTAGCAAGTCAGGCAAAAGAGAACAGTTGACTGTATCCCGGGAAACACATAACAACCACCGAGTACTCTCAGAAGTGACCGAGGCACATTTAACCTCTTCCTTGCCCGCAGGAACAATCTCTGCTTAGTTATTAAAGCCTAACATTTTGGCAGGCGTTCTTGCCTCTGAAGGGCACGCTGCCAGCTTCTCTACATGCATGCAAACAGAAGACACTCATTCATTTTCATCACTTTCTGCACCCGGAATAAATAAAGAGTACAGAACATGCAGTGTTTGTTTTCAGAAATCCAGCCCCCCTCCCTCCTTCCCCTGCATCTGACCATGTCAGCTGATAATGAAAAAAAAAAAAGGGGGGTGAAATGGGGGTACGTGTTCTTAAAAGGTAGTTGTGCCTGCTGTGATAGGAAATAGCTTTGAAAAGAAAAAAATTAAGGCAGAAATTTTAATGGCCCTGAACTACCAAGAATGCATCAGTAGTGTTTGCTCAGGAAAGAGTCGAGGCAGACAGCTCAGAACCTCTCGAATTTTCAAAATCCCAAACTGGAAGGACTAAAGATATTAGACTTCTTAATTCCCACCAAAAGTGGTTGAGATTTTTAAGCCTCTGTCCCTTTTATATCATCAATCAATTCTAAACCTATCACAGAACCAAAGGTGATAAGTTATTAATTTATCACCCAGTGTTAATGCATGTAAATTAATAAAACCAGCAGGTTTTATTAATTTACATTAATAAAAACGTAAATGTATTTTTTAAGAAAGGTGCCCCATGTCTTTTGGGCAGGTAGATGGTATCAACCCAAGAAAATAATAAGCAACAATCAGCATATATCACAACTCAGGAAAATGTCAACTTCAATGTAAACATTAAGGAAATAGCAGCACTGGTGCAAAGGAGGTCAAGTGCAAGTGTTTGAAAATACATTCTAAAAATTTATGTGTGCCCAGAAAGAAAACACTGATGCTTTATGTGAAACAAACACTTAAGTGGCTTCCCTTCCTTTTTTTTTTTAGGAATGCCAGAGAGCTCACCCTAGAAGCTATCAAACCATAGCCAGAATAACAGAATAAAAAAACCCAGAGAAATAAGGAAGTGTGGCAACTAAGACACTCAAGTAAAACTCCTGGGTTTTTTTGTTTTTTGTGTTTTTTTAATTAATAAACCAAAGAAGCTGAATAGTAACCAGTTAGAGCCAGACCTTCCACTGCTCTTTCAGCACCACCAACTCTCACCAGGGGAAGTGCAGCACAGGAACTGCACAGGGAGTTCCCAGGCAGCAGCATGGGCTTTGCTTTACCTGACAAGATTGATCTCCAAGAGCAGCCACGATGGAATCAGTGTATTTAACTCCATTCAGGTAATAAACAACGTGTAGAGTTCTCCTCAGGTTCTGGACGGCCTCCACAGAGGCAGTGGAGATGCTTGGAGCATCAGACACAGCCACCACCATCCCCCCAGGATGGCTGACACCTTCTCTGCCTTTTGTGGTTGCAAGGTGAGGAGTTTTGCCAGAAGCACTCCTGATGTTCTTCACTGTAGTGATCAGAATGCTTAATCAGAAGTTTCCAGACAAACAATTTAACTGCTTAACCACTGCACAAGAGTGACTAAGACATCCTGCTGAGATACATCATGGCAAACCTTGAACTGGAAGCACAAAAGACATCTGAAATCTCTCCAGACTTTACTGTAACTCTGAGTACTCCAGACTCAGCCTTTTCACTCAGGAAGCTCCTCAGATGCACTCCTGATGGATAAAACCAAGTAAGGAACATCCAAGTTTCAATCTTGATGACAAATTTACAACCTCAGATTGATCACAGCTAGAAATACTCTCAGAAGAGTTTTCATGCACCTATTGTCATTCTCATGAACACCCTATAACTGGAAGGAAGTCACACAGTCATAGGCTAGTTAAATGCTGTTTACTACTACAGCTAGTATCTACATCCCAAACATACAACAACCTTAGCACAGCTGAGTAAAAGAAAATGGGAAGCCCTTAAAGCAACAGATAAGTGATAGGTCACTTTCACCTCCCCTTAACCCAGAAGGAAGAAAAAGAAAGCTTTTCCAGTAGTTAGAAATCTGGATAGCACTCCTTTTTACTGATTTGTCTACAGAACCCACAGATATAGAATCAAAGATATTCAACACACCTCACTCAAAAAATAGATTAATATTTGCCCTAAATTAGGAGAATGTGTCCAGAAACAGACTTTGTATTATATTTAGAAGGATGTTAAAAAATCAAGACAGACCAGAGGAAGGCCAATAGGCACAGGATACCTCAAGCTCTCCCAGTATGAATCAATAATACCTTGTGCTTCTGTAAATGAGTTAAAATGAATTGCTTGCTTGCAAATTAACAAAGCTCATGTGCTACTATGATTAAATTGAAGCTGAAATAAGATACTCCCAGGGTGACTACAAACCTGATTTCCTTATTTAGTAGGAAGGAGAGCTGTCTTGCACTAGAAAAAGTCTTTAAGTAGCACGTCCAACATAGGGACCCAGTGTTAATGCATGTGAAGCACTTCAAATATGTCAAATGCTTTTTATGCATCAAGTACTGTAACTCCCAATGAGAGATTTATGTAAGGAGCTTAAATGAAAAGTTGGACAAAAGTAAACTAGAAAGTTCTGATTGAAATTTTACAATTTCCAGAAAGCAATGTCCTCACAACACCCAAATGGAGGGTGTCCTCCAATGACATTCTGTCTGACATTCCAGGAGCAAAGCCCACATGCTTCTTTCCCCCCACTGTGCTACTTCCTCTCTCCTGCACTGATCCAGCAAACACATTTGCACATCAGATGACAAGCTGGACAGGGGAACTGATCCAGCTGAACAAGAACTCTGCTACAGAAGCCCAACAACAAGTATATATCAAAGCTATAGCCTGAGAACACCTTAATCTGGTGCCTAAGATTTTCTCAATGTGCAAGCCCCCAAATCCACACACCATTCCACAGGGAACCTCCAAGCACACAGGGACAGCACTGGCAAACACAGAGCAGGTACAGCCATGGTATTCAAATCTCCTCAGATGAACCAGCAAACACCTGATCTCACTGCACAGCTGGTACAGCCTCCTAAATAAATGTAACATTAATTTAAAGGCAGAGTTCAGGCTGGACATTAGGAAAAGGTTCTTCACTGGGAGGATGGTTACTCACTGGGACAGGCTACCCAGGGAAGTGGGGATAGCACCAAGCCTGTCAGAGTTCAAGGCCTGTCTGGATAATGCTCTTGTCATTTGGTTTCACTTTAGGCAGTCCTGCAAGAAGCACAAAGTTGGACTTGATGATTCTTTTGGGTCCCTTCCATCTTGAAGTACTCTATAATTCCATGACTAGAAGCCACCTGCAGATCTAGACATTTTCAGAAAAATGTCAAAGTGCTCTTTATACTGTTCTTAAAATGTTATTTTGCCCATGTGTCTCATCCAAGGATATCAAGAAGATTTTGCATAAGTAAAACAGACATTATAAAGACCAGGGATATTTTTGTATTAGTCTGAATATCACAGTACCATCTACCTTTTTTGGACTGCTTCCATTTGCAGGTCCCTAGTTTTGAGGTCTTTGCACATTTTTCAAGTTTGCAGAAAGGAGGCATCTATTAACTAACAACACAACTATGTCTTCTCATCTGTAGCAATGCATGCAGCAGACAAAAGGAGGGGGGGGAAAAGGTAAACAGTATCTATTTTCTAGTTCTTTTACTGTATCAGGAAAGATTTTATTCATTTCTACACGTATCTAATTGAGATATAAAACTGGTGCACTCCAGTCTGCTTCTATACATAAAAAAGTTCCACTGCTTCAAAGCACATATTACTGTATATACGTGTTTCTACAGATTATATGTGTATACACAGATTTCTCAAACACCAAAAATACTTACTTGGCTTGGTTTTGAGTCCTGCTAGTGTTCACAGGCTTTGTTCACTGAAAGAACTTTGTGTGTCTGACCTGCTATGTCTGTACTGTATTATCATAAGAACCTATTTTAAAGGACAAATCCAGTAGATAAAAAAAAAAAAAATCCTGTCTAATACAGCATCTCCTTTCCTGAGAGCAGTAGATACAGTAGAACAGCTCTACCACTCCCCTATAACTCTTTGAGCAACCCAGTGGCTTAGGAGGAATCAAAAAGCAATAAGGTATATCTGGTCCATTCAGCAGTTGGAAAAAGGTATCTTCAACTTCTGGCTACCTGGCAGTGGATCAGAATCAGTATCATCTACACCAGCTCTGCTCCTGTCCAGCCACAGCATCCACTAACTTTGTCCAGATACCAGGTCAAAAAAAGGGAGGTTTGAACAAGGGGAAGATTTGAATCACAGAGATTAAACAGAATGGGTGGAATAGTGGCTACAAGTCAGTTTTCTCAGTGACTGAGGGTCAGTTCCAAGGGGACTCTTTCCCTTTTACAGGACAGGAAATATCCTTGAGAAGTATTTGGAAATCAGGAATGCTGCAGTGGATGATGAGGGAGGCTCATAAATAAGGCTTAAACAGCCTGTGTGCTGGTGGTGCAGTAACACTGCAGACCTGAGCAGTGCCAGCACAAGCAGGCATTGTCTTTTTTCCTCCAGTTTTCTCCATTGTGTCAGTCTGTAAGAGTGAGCAGCTAACAAGACTGCAGAACTGATCTGAATTAAAAACAACACTAAAACATTCTTTTAAACTTGTGGCTGTCTCTGTAACAGCTATGCCAGCACAGCTAAGAAGGTGGTGTAAGAAAACAAACAGTGAGAAGGATGCTGGCACTGCTGCCTGAAGAAATTCTTTTCTAACCAGGATCTTATTTGCATGATAGACCTTTGCACTCTTTCCATTTCCACCACCAACTGAATCTCCAATCAAATACCCATATCTGTATTACTGGGTAAAATACAGCAACAATCCATAGTGCAGAAATATTCGTGAAAAACTCAAGAGCCTAATGCTGACAAACCTGGAAGCAGTGGAAATCCTGCATGAGCAGCTAGCCAGACCAGAATGAAATACAGACACTGCAGGATGGATCAGTGGATGCAAATTGCAAATGGTTTTAGGAAGATAACTGAAAAAGGGAGAGAAGGGGAGAGTCATAGAGAAAAAAAGCAAGCAACAGACACAAACACCGGAATGCATTTTAATAAACTGCTTTAGGGATGTCAGCCTACAGTGTTTCAGTTCTTCTAAAAAACTCAAATTAGCAATGTGGCAGGAATACAGAGTCTTCCAACCCTGCACCCATGCCTTCTACCTGTGACAAGATTCTGCAGGTGGGTAGGGAAGCTGATGAATTTGCTCTGGTCTTTTTCCCTGCTGTAGGGATGAGACACAAGGCATACCCCTTCACTTCCATGTTTATTGGGACCATTAAGTTAGATATATCCTCATCCAAACAATGTTCTTTTTTTTTTTTTAATCAGCTTTTAGAATTCTTATTCTGTCAACAATAAAGTATCTGACATTTCCAGGTGGTACTGCATAAAAAAGGGGAAAAAAGACATCTAAATGATTAACAGCCTAAGAGAGCCCTGGACATCTGTCTTCTAACTATGCTTGTCTCTAGCTCCAGAAATCAGGACAAAGCTGACAGCTCAAAGTTTTAACACTCTCTCTATCCAGTTTATGCTTTAGTCAGTTAATCTCAAAAAATTGGAAGGAAACAAACTTGTGTAAGAATCAAGGTGGCATGTGTGGCAACAACCTCGATGAATTTTCTGGTTGCCATTTCCACATAAATAATGCCATCTTCACTTCTCACAACTTCCAGTACCTGAAGGGGGCCAACAGGAAGGTTGGAGAGGGGCTGTTTGTGATGGGACAAGGGATAAGGGGCAATGGTTTTAAATTAGAAAAGAATAGATTTAGATTGGATGTTAGGAAAAAGTTCTTTACCATGAGGGGAGTGGAAAAATGGAAGAGGTTGCCCAAAGAGGTGGTTGAGGCCTCAGACCTGGAGATATTCAAGGCCCTGAGCAATCTGATCCAGTTAAGGATGCCCTTGCTCATTGCAGGGGGGTTGGACTAGATGAACTTTAGAGGTCCCTTCCAACCTAAATGATTCTATGAACTACTACTCAATATCCAAGGATAAGTTTTTAAGGGCTAGAAGTTTAAAAGATGTTATAAGGTGTTCCACCTGGGTGCCTCTGGGTGGGGAATGCAGCCCATGGAGAAGAACTCCACTTAAAGCAAACCCTCACACAGGGTTTTCAAATATCTGATTTCTGAAAAACCCAACCTTCCCTACCCCCTCAATCTGCTGTATGCAGCACATTCATTTCTCCATCAAATATAGTTGCTACAATTCTGCTTTGACCACTTCTTCTGAAAACAGAAAGGTGATTTACTTGTACCTGATGACCAAGATCCAGAGGCAGTGTTGACTTTCAGGGTGCACTTGAGACCAAAGAAATTCCATCTCAGCAACACCCATCTACTTGCATACCACACCTGAGGCTGTGAACAGGGCAGAGCATGCCCTGCATCCTCTCCAGCCCCAAGGCCCTGGAAAACCCTCTCTGTGAATATGCACGTATACAACACATTCAGCTGAAGACATACCAAGACAAATAGGGAAGATAAACAACTTTTCTTTGGCAAATGCTGCCTACTTACACATTTCACAGGAGGAGACCACTGTTTGCACATTCATAAAAGCCTTTCCTCCCCCCCACCCCCCTTCTTTTGGAAGTGAAGCATGTCCTCAGTATTACACCAAGGAAAAAAAAAAAAAAAGGAATAGAGGGAGCATGCCAGTTATTTGAAATCCAAAAAAGCATTTCCAAGAATTGAAAAGCTGCCTTTGAATCCTTTGCAGAACACAAACTCATTCCTCAAAGGAAACAGCTGTCTTTGAGGGACTAAATCCATCCAGAATAAACAGATGTCCATAGCCAGAAGTAAAGTTTACATATACCCACACTGTTGTCACAGTCGAAGATATTTCAAGTCAAATAGCAAGGAAATCATGCCTTTAGTCTAACCACTTGAAAGATTCTCACAGAAAATAATTAACTGAGTTTAACAACAATTTTTAATGCAAAGGGTTACCCCTCATGATCAAGGATTTCTGAATGATGTATACAACTAAAGCACTGTTTCTACTCTGAAAAAGTCTTAGAAGATTTTTTTTTTTCTTTAAAAAAATTAGAAGTACCTTTCCTCACTTCTTTGACTGTCAGCACATCCTTTCCACTGACAAAGGCAAACCTGACTTTGTTAGAAACAGAGGATATTAAAAATCACAAATCACCAAAGAAAATTCCGTTGGTGTCTGTGCATTCCACTAAGTCCTCCACTTTACCAGCAGAAATAACTTTAATTGGTTCTTCTGGAGATTTCAGACCAAGTCTGACTTTCTCTGAATACTGGAAATGTTCCTGCTAGTCAGGGAGCTGCCTTGAAAAACCTTTTTTTTTTTTTTCCCCCCCCTTTTAATTGCAGAGCTATCTCAAAGGTATTCATTCACCTCTCAATATTCTTATAGAACTCCTTGGAAACAAGTCAAAAGGCCAAAGCTAGCACCAGTCTCATTCCTCGTTTGTAATTCATAAGAAATGGAAGCTCTGTTGCAGACCACCTCCTCCACAAAACAGAGGGGTGATGGGGGCAAAAACTATGGCATAAAAATGTTAAAGTCTATTTTAATCTGAAATTATTCAGCTTGGTTGAACAGGAGTCATTGCAATGGAATGTAGGCTCCTACTCCAACAAGGGTTTAGTGTTTCTAAATAAATGTCAGGACATGGCAATACATCAGCACTAGATCTTCACTACTGGATACCTGCACACTCAGTCATTGTCTCAGTTTAGCTAGGAAAAAAAATCAACTCAAATTTGTTAGATGAATGAAGAGCAACTCATCACATTCTTTATCAGGAAAGGAGAACAATACAGAAATCCCATTACTTTTAGAAACCACCATCCAGTTAAATATGCATATAAGAAAAATAAAAATTAAGACAAGCTTCAAGCAACTGTTCCTTGCCTGCTTTTTTGATCCTGCTTTTTATAAAAAATGACACATTTTTCCTTAAAACAAAGATGTGTAACTCTGCAAACAGAAATCAGCACTGAATTTCTTACAAGGAGCACATAAGTTTTAGATACTCAAAAGCCCATAACCACAGGTATTTTAAGATGGAGAAACCAAAGATGTAATCTCTGCTTTTGTTTTTCAAGCTCCTACATATTTCTTTGGAAAGATAACCTCCCTTTCAAGTACCATGCAAAAAACCCTAGACATTTGTCCACAACAGAGGCTTGCAAGGTTAAAAACATACTGAGAAACAGTTTCTCTTCTCCTGTACCAAGTAATTCACTTTATGAAATGAATCAATCACATCAGATGTTATTAAACCCCTGTAGTTATGCCAGGGAGCAAAGATGTTTCAAGTGACACCATGTGAAATGAATGTATGCTATTGATGACAGGTTGTAGCTCTAAACTGTCTGATCACTGAGTTATCCCTAGAAAGAGATAAGAGCTTATTAAATTGACAAGAGACACATTTTCTGATCAGCACCGATGCAAATCCTTGAATTTCATAGGTCTGTGATCACTGTCACAAGATCTGCTCCACTTAGGAATGCAGTTAGGTGCTTTCAGATGCAGTGATGGAAAACAAAGAGTAGGAAAGGAAGAGAAAATATGCAAAATGTAGGGTTATTTTCCTTAGTTTACTCTTGCACAAAGGAAATTTAAATAGTGGGCAGAAGGAGACAACAGGTCTCCTTAACTCTTTGACAACTCTCTCCCTTCAGCAGATTGGCATCCTGTCTTGGTGATGGAATTTAAAGTACCGTGCAAAGAATACTAATGTTGGAAGGAATGAGCAGATGGTAACCTGCTCCTCCAGGAACAACCTCACAGAAGAAAACAACCCTGCACACCACCTACCACCATGCAAGATTCTGCTCTTGGAGGATAATTTAAAAAAACAAAACAAAAAACCAAAACAAAACAAAAACCAAACAAAAAACCCAGCAAAAAACAAAAAAACCCCAACAACACAACAAAAAAACCCCAAAACTAAGCAACCCCCAAAGTATTAAAAGAATTTGACATGTTAAACTGAGCCTCATTTAAGTCTAAATGTCACAACACCAAGAATTGTAGGAATAAGTGTAGCAAATGGTAAGAAAAGGTCTCAGCATCAGAGAGGATACATGCTTCAGAATAAAATTTTTTTTTTTCATGCATATATAACACTTCCACAAAGGTCTAAGATTACAAATACTTGAAGTTATTCTTAAAAAGATCCCAACCTTTATTTTCTTTGCATAGACAAACTGAAGTACCACACAGTACAAACACAAGCAGCAGGTAACTACTGGGGAGAGGGGACAGCAAAAAAGGGACTTCCTGAGGGGAGAAAGGCTCAATTTGTCCACACTGAGGGGGAATGAGTTTTCAAACATGATTTTTTTTTTTTTTTAAGTCAGGTACACATTACATTTAAACATTCTAAACATATAAATACAGACATACTGCATTTGAACATGCAAAAAAATATAATTTCTAAAAATACATCAGAAGTTTCATTTAATGTCACCTTCATTCCAAGTCTCATCCATGCCATCCTTTTATGAGTTTTCACCCAGACTTTTGGGGAATATAAAGTACTAAAAGTCAACTGACATACAACAGTAGTGGCCACTGTTCTAAATTTCAAGTTTCTATTCTGCCAAAAGGGAAAGACTTCTCATTTCTTTAAGACAATACACAATCACACCTCAGGGGTTTTTATTCTCAAGGAAAGTTGGTACCACTTAAAGCTTTTTCTAAAGTTGCTCACGATACACTTAAAATAAACCACAAAACTTCTGGGCTGTTTGCTTTCAGACTTTTACCTCCCATTTGAGCATAAACACTTCACCCAAAGATGGCATGAGAATGATAAAACAGACTTACTCGGACGTCGGTGGCGTCTCCGTGCCGGATGATGCTGGCCCAGGTTGTGGGTTCACTGCTGTTTTCAAAGTAGTGAAAAACCTTTAGGACTCGTTCCATGGCCCCTGGGGAACGCTCCATCCCAGTACTGAGGTGTGTCTTTCCACTTGAACTTGGTGTATGATTCAAGTTGGGATCAAGGTAAGCTGCTGCCATGGTTTTGCTGGATGCTAGGTATCTGTCATATTCTAGGAAAGGGAAACAAAAGATAAATTCATGTTGGTTGTAGCTGCATCTTACATCAGATTCATACAAAGCATAAAACCCATATAAGTCATTTTAAAGGACACTTAGTTGACTTTTTTGGAGTCACTCCTCCAGAAAAATCTAAGACCTCCCCTGATGACTACCAGAGACACTGCAAGCACCTCGGAGCAAGCGATCCGAATTTGAACACCACGATCATTAACTGAAGCTGCACCTTCAGCAATACTTCTTCCTTCAGCTTCTCAATGGCCTGGCCCCTGCCAAAGCCTCCAAAAAAAATAGTTTCTTCCAGTTTTAACAGTAGTTCACCCATCCCTAAAATCTCCCAAGCCTGGTCTTGACACAAGCCTCTGAAAATCAGCACAAAGAAACCCTGACAGAGCAGTCACCAAACTGGAGGCTCTCCAGTAAGAAGCTCTGGACCAACACCAGGCTCTCCTGTCTAAGGCTAAGTCATGGTCACATAACCATTAAGAACAACCATTAAGAACACCAGAGTCCCTCCTCTCACCAACTACTTAATAAGCAGGCAAGTTTTATCATCCATGAGCCCAGTTTCCAAGCAATTTCCAAGTCTAGTGTTAAAAGACACAGCCCACAGTATGAGTCTGCATCTCAAAAGCAAAAATATTGCCTCTTGGCTACTGCTGCAAATTAGTCAGCCACAAGCAGATGGTGTCTGAGAAATCAATGCAGTACAAGAGAAAAAGAGCAAACATCTCCTCCCTTGCCTGACAGTCTCAAGCAGCATTCCAGTCTCCTGGCTGGAAAGAGCAAAGAACTGCAGGGCTTTGCTCCAGGGCTTGGACAAGTGCACCAAGCTTTCTGTACCTCCTCCTCACAGCACGCAGCCAGGGAGGAGGCAGTTTTGGAAATCTGGAGATGTTAAAAATAAAAGAAATTTGATCTTTTTGGCACAGCATTGAGAACGCCTTTCTGGTAGTAAAGCTGGAGTGCAAAAGGGGGCTGGAGGAGAGTGAAACTGCTTCAGTCCTGCTACTGAAAGCCCTGAGCTTTGGTTTACTTCACCACAAAGCAGAAGAGGGACCCAGGCTTTCAGCTGAGCTCCCGTAACACCTGAGCTGCCCCTCAACACAGCTTCAGCCACCAACCTGCCACCTGCCATGGTGTTCTGCTGACCACGTCAGGAAACTGCCAGGGGGAAGGGAGGAAACTAAAAAAAGTGTTGTGGGCGTTTTGTTTGGTTTCTATTTATTTATTTAAATTCTAAATTTTTTTTTCTTAGTTTAGTTTTATCCCCACAGCTGCCTGAAGGAGCTCACCACAGACCTTAGACAAGCACAGAGGAAAAGAGGCAGAAGCAGCCAGTGGTCAGGGGCAGGAGGGCAGAGGTCTCCCCTCCAGCAGCAGAAAGCCATGAGACCAGTTCACCAGTAATGTCAAACCACACCATGAGCTCAGCTGAGGGGAATCCAGGCTTGAAATTTTCAGCCTGTAGATAACATCATTTGCTGGAGGCTAAAGCAGGACTTGAATTCTAACAACACTTCAGTGCCTACCTCATGCTGATCCACAAGATAAAGAGGAAACAAACAGCCCAGTTCTGAAGGATGTCTTTACCCCTTGAATAAATGGTTGAATTACCTTCATCCAACAGAACTGCAAGAACTTAAATTTGGCACTACTAGGTCAGACAAAAGGCCTCTAATGTCCTGCCCTCAGGGAAGATGAGCAAGCCAAGGAGATGCTTCTCCTGAACACCCCCCCAGTGCCTGACTCTTGAGGGGCTTCCTCCACCTGCCAAGCCCTGCCTCAGTTTCATATCCCTGTTGCCTCTGAAAACTCAAGACACCATTAGAGATGTTGGACCTTGCTTTATTGTTCTTTGTTTTTCTGGCAAGCAATATAAATGTGTTACACCAACCCTTAAAGCTGACTTTAAAGCCTTTCCTCCTGTCCACCCTACACCAACAGATACAACTCCAAAAATGTCAGGAACTCTGCAGTAACTCTTGACTTATCCTCACCAAAGGAGCTTGTGAGCTGTTTTCATATAAACATTGACTTGAAAGCTGAAGCAGGTATAAAAATCTCCCCTGTGGCAGACTAATAACACAAAGACAACATGACCATACATGCAAACTGCTGGACTCCTCTGCTGTGAGGCTGAAATGGCCATCATGAAACTCCAAATGTCTGCAGGGCTGAGGAGTTTAATCAGGACGAATTCACCAGCCAAAGACCAGGAATGAAATGGCAGTTTTCAGGCTCAGGCTTGGGCTACTTAACTTCTGCATTATGTTCTACCTCCTTCAGAGCAACCTAATCCACCTCAAAGGCAGTAGTAAAAATTCTAATATTTATTTCAAGCTTACACAGGTAAATGGCAGGAAACTTTCCTACAAACCTACAAGAGTCATTTCTTAGTATCGGAGAACTAAAAATCCCCTTGCTTTAATATTAATTCTCATATAATTTTAACATACACATCCATGCACGTTTATTTGGCAGAAAAAGAACAGGGAGAAAAGCTACAGGAAAATGAAGAAACAAGCGTCTAGAAGACATCTCACCACAGACTTAATATGGACAAGCTACATCCCTTGGCATCTGCAAACAGAACAGCAATGAAAGGCATCAGCTCCTAGACAAAGAAGTGCTCTTAGGCAGCATAACTTAAGGCAAAACATTATTACAATATTTTCACATGAATCACATCGAAGGGAAAATGCAGAATCAATGATCAGACTGACTGTACAAGACAGAGGCTACTGTCTGCTTTCACAAGGTTTTATGGATCAGATGGTTTTAAAGATAAATAGCTTCCTACAGAAAATTAGTAAAGCAGTTTTCCTTCAGAATTTCAGCATTGGGTTCATTACAACTTATTTACAAAATCCCAATGCTTACTTTAAAAAGGTACAAAAAGAGCAATAAATTTGATAGCTCAGGTCTGGGAGCACATGTTGTATCTCTAGTCATGGACTTACTAACATTCCCACTAAAGCAAGCTCTTGGGTTTCAGTTCATAAAATGAGTGTAAAACTCTGCCCCAGGACAAACATTGTAAAACATCACTGCTCTTAATGCAACTGTTTTACAAAAATATGTTTGATTGGTTTAAAATACAAAGAAAGCCAAGATTACAAGTGTAGGATGCTTACTTGGGTCCTTCTAAATCCCAACTGGATCAGACCAGTTCCAAAATCAGGAACCAGATTTTGGTTTGAAAGAGCAACTTTGGTCCTCTTGGTATTAAACAGACAAGTAGCATGCTGCTATGAAGCAGAAATAAGCTGCAGCCAACTAAAGAAGGGTAGATTGAGACTGGGAAGAAATTTTTTTATGATGAGGGTGATAAGACACTGGACCAGGCTGCCCAGAGCAGCTTTAGATGAGGTGTTCAAGGTGAAGCTGGATGGACAGCTTCAAGTAACTGGGTCTTCCAAGTAACCTGGTCTAGTGAAGACATCCCTGACAACTAATGGTCTAAAATCAAGTTTGAGCAAACTTGTTTGTAGATGAAGTTGTGTGCCAGCTATCCCTTCCAAGCTTTCAAGAATGAAGACTGTGGTTCTCCAAATGCTCACACTTTCAAAAAAATACTCTTTATTTCTCAGTCCTGCAAAGATTTATTCTGAGCTTGGGAAATGGAGTGGAGTAAACCAAACCTGGTCTGCTGATAATTAGTGGCTCTGATAAGATAAGGCAGCTGTTACCAAACTGATGTGTTTTATCCTTCAGACAATTTGCTCTGCTGTGATGGAGTACTTGAGGTTTAGGAAAGCCTATGGGAGATAGGTGAGATCAGGAGATGAAACTTATAAAAACAAAACAAAAAACCCCCACAAACAAACAAAAACCAACCCACCACCACCAAACCAAAATCAACACCATTTCACAGCTTCTCAAGTGAATTACAAGAAAGCACTGTTGACCTTTTTTGTGACACAATTTGATTTTTAATATCTGTAATTTTCATTACTTAGGTGCCAGTTACATTAGGAAAGTATAATGCAACTTTATTTCCTAAAAAAACCTGACAAAATGATGAAATAACAAATTGAAACCTTCTAGAACTCTGTTTGCACTTCCTTTGTTACCATACTTGCCTTCTGCTGACACATCTATAACCACTGCATATTCCCCACATTTGTTAACTGTATAGGGAACAAAGTCACTATTCTGACTTTCAGTGGTACAAAGTTCAAAGTGACATTGCATTACCAGCCTTGAGTACTTAAAAACTAAATCACTAATAAGAGTCAAAAAAATCGTTATAAAATACTTAAAACAATTAACAAAAAATTGATCAGTAAACTGACAAAAAGTTGAAGTAGCCTCACAAGTGAGTTATTTTCAATGCCAATGTCTTCAACATCAGTAGTTTGATAATATACTGAAAATAAAAACCAACCACAGAACTGTTCCTCACGCCAGAGTTGGCAGATGGCCAGCAGTGTTAACAAGTCCATGTAACCAAGCTGTAATTATTCACATCCTGACTAGACATGTGACATGTTACCTTTTGCAGGTATGATGAGGTTTTAAACTGTTGCCCCACCTCCCCATCTCAGGGTTGAAGGCAGCAACATCTATGAAATAATGCCCCTCCTAGGTTGCTCTTCCACAAAATAATTTGGTCCATGTCAATTCAAACGAATAAAAATTTATATCAACCTATTAAAAAAAAAATATTCAGAATCATTAGAGTTGGAAGGGACCTCTAGAGATCATCTAGTCCAACTCTCCCACTAAAGCAGGATCACCTGGAGCACATTACACAGGACTGCATCCAGGTGGGCTCTGAGTATCTCCAGAGAAAGGGACTCCACAACCTCCCTGGGCAGCCTGTGCCAGTGCCTTGTCACAATAAATGTTTTCTTATGTTTAAATGGAATCCCCCTTGTTCCAGCTTGTGCCCAGAGCCCCTTGTCCTGTCACTGGGAAGAGTCTGGCTCCAGATTCCTTGTACCCACCCCTCTTGTAGATTTTACCAAGGTCTCCCCTCAGCCTTCCCTTCTCCAGGCTAGAGTCCCAGCTCTCTCAGACTTTCCTCATGGGAGAGATGCTCCAATCCCCCAGTCATCTTGGTTGCCCTCCACAGGACTCTTTCCAGTAGTTCCCTGTCTCTCCTGAACTGGGGAGCCCAGAACTGGATGCAGGATTCCAGATGTGGCCTCACCAGGGCAGAACCAGAGGGGGAGAATGACCTCCCTTGACCTTCTGGCCACATTTTTCCATTCCTGGCAGCAAGGGCACACTGCTGGCTCATGGATAATCTGCTATCTATATCAGGACCCCCAAATCCTTCTCCTCTGAACTGCTTTCCAGCAGGTCTATCCCTAAGCTATATTGGTATTTGGGGTTCTTCCTCCTACACTTGTTCTTGTTAAATCTCATCGGGTTCTTCTCTGCCCAGCTCTCTGGCCTGTCCAGGTCATGCTGGATGGCAGCACAGCTATCTGGAATACCAACAGCTATCTGGAATCCCCCTCAGCTTTGTATCATCAGTAAACTTGCTGAGGATACACTCTGTCCCCTCAGCCAGGTCATTGATGAACATTTTGAACAAGACACAGTTCATTTTGGTCTTTGGTTCTGGTGTAAAAATTCTACCAGGCATAAAATACTTATATTTTAAAATTGAAGAAATAAAAGCTTTTAGGTTACTTTCATCCTCAATAAATCAGACTGACTGGAGAGCAGCTTTGCAGAGAAGGCCCTGGTGATCTTGGTGGGCAACAAAGCCAAGCACAAGCCAGTAATGTTCCCTTGCAGCAAAAGCCACCAACCTCCAGGACTGTGTTAGGCAGAGCACTTCCAGCAAGTCGAGGGGCATGATCCTTCCCTGTCCTCAGCACTGGTGAGGGGCACCAGGACCACTGGACCTAGTGCTGGGCTCTCCGGTGCAAGAGTGAGATGGACATATTGGAGAGAGCCCAGCGAAGGACCACAAAGAAATTCAGGGACTTGAGCATCTGTCATACAAAGAGAGGCTGAGAAAGCAGGGGAGGGTTGGCCTGGAGATGGGAAAGCTTGAAGGAATCTTACCAGTGACTATAGATATCTGATGGGGAAGAGTAAAGGTGAAGCAGAGTCCTCCCACTGGTGCCCTGTGAGGACATGAGGCAGTAGGAATGAAGTGACAAACATCAATTCCCATTTAAATATAAGTAAAATATTTCTCACTAGATGGATGGGTGGGTGAATGCAGCAACATGTTGCCCCAGGAGGCTGTGCAGGTTTCCACCAACGGAGATGTTGAAATCATGACTGGACAGCCAGTCCTCAACAACCTCCTCCAGCTGACTGTGCTCTGAACAGGGCTGTTTGGACCAAATTGTCCACAGGCTCCTTCCAACTTGAATGATTTTGATTAAGAATTATACAATGGTTTCTGTTGGAAGAGACCTTAAAGATCAAACAGTCCCAACCCCCCCAGCCATGCACAGGACCTTCTGCCACTAGACCAGGTTGCTCAGGACATGGTTGGCTTTCTGGGCTCCAAGCACACATTGCTGGTTCGTGTGGAGCTTCTCATCAACCAACACCCTCAAGTCTTTCCTCAGGACTGCTCTCAATCCACCTTCCAGCCAGCCTGTAGCTGTGCTTAGGATTGCACACACCCATGTGCAGGACACCTTGCACGGGGCCACCTCTCAAGGTCCCTCTGGATGCCTCCTGTCCCTCCAGCATGTCACCCACACCACACAGCTTGATGTCACCAGCAAATCTGCTGAGGGTACATTCAATTCCACTGTCTGTGCCACCACCAAAGATGCTAAACAGCACAGGTCCAAGTACTGACCCTTGAGGAAGGACACTCACCAATGGTCCCCATTTAGACATTGATCCACTGTCCACTACTCTTTGAGCACGACCAGAGAATCCCTTAGTGATTCACTGAGTGCTCCATCCTTCAAATCCACACTGATTTCACACTCTAAATTCCTTAGGATTATCTACAACACATCTCATATCAGACAGTAAGCATCTCAGGAATTTCAAGCTCAATCCATTTTCACAGCTTGTAAAAAATCCTGCTGCAGCTCAGCTTGCAAATAAGCTTGGTTATCTCAACCTCACAGAAAGTAAGGATGTTAAGTACAATCTTAACTACATTCCCTGTGACAAATCTTGTACTTCCAGGAGTCTGTGTTAAGAGCCAGCAACATTGCTGACTTTTGGTATGACATCTGAGAAATACATACACAAAATGTATCATGAGATGTGGTCCCAATGCTTCCAGTTGGACATGAGGTGCAGGACTCTCTGAAATCCTTCTTAGCAGCACTTAAAATACACTTTGCTTCTAAGAAAAGAGTCCTAGTGCCTTCAACTATCCATCTTGGTGGTCAAGTGGAATGGTTGCACACTGGTTATGGCAACAGCCCCATTTCCAGAAGACCAGACAGTATGGAACAGTGGAAAAAGAAACCTGAGTGGCCAAAACAGCACTGCAAGAACACACACATGGCACAGGAAAGGAGCAGCAAGCATGCCAGGTGTGCAACACCTTTTTTTGCATTTACCTTGTTACCATCTTGTTACACATTTAAAGCTGAAACTTGGAGAAAGCCATTAGGTTTGTCACTTCAAATAATGGACAACCATGGAAAAGGGTTCTCTTCTCTTCCTATTATCACTTTTGCCTTCAGAAAGAGTCAATAATTTCAGCTGTTTCCATGAGCCATATTGGAAAGCTCATGTTTGTTTCCTACTAAGTTTATTTTTCTTGCTCTCCTTCTTTCAGCTAATACTGATGTTCAGAAGCAAAAGAAAAATGCAGTAATTCTTTGTTCCACTTTGGACATTTTACAGCTATATTCACTCCTCTTGGTATATTTGCTGTGGCTACATCCAAGAATCCATTTATTTCTCTTTCTGCCTCTTATTCCCTCCTGGTCATTACTCTCTGTTCCTCCTGATACATCTTTTTAAGTACATTATTTGCAGTCAAAAAGCACTGATCAAGGCCCTCAGGTCAAAGTACAAAGCAACCTGGCCACCCACATTAAAACAATATAAAAAATGAATTATTTACTATTTTCGTCTAAATGGACACACCAAATATTTATCTATATTCATATGAATAAAATGGAAGAACAGCCTGATACTGGCAATTCCTCACAACACTTTTCCCTGATGAATGTTGCTGGAACAGTTTCTGTGTCTCAACATAGTTCTAAGTAGAAATGTATATATTTTTCTTTGCAGAGTTAAGTATTTTAGAAATACACAAGAAAAATAACATGAAAAGATAATGCAGACCGAAGTCCAAACAAGTATAGCAAGGCAAGTTGCCAAAGCAAGGAAAATTTATTTCAATTATACCAATGTTTAGGACATAAAACATTCAGGGGTGCATGAAGGAGGAATTCAGAGCAAGCACGAACTACAGGACCCATGGGCAGCAGGACAGCCTTGAGCCTGCTGAACACAAAGCAAGAATGTCTCAGCAAAAATCAATTAATAAATATATCTATGTCACAGTTTAACACTGGCCTGGCAATTAAACCGAGTAACAGATTTTTCTATTAATCCCCCTCTCCTCCCTGACAGGGAAAGGAGAGAGAATAAGGGAAAGAGACTGATGGGTTGGAAACTAAACTACACAACTTCAATGAAACAGTAATGATAAATAGGAAAAATTACTAAATATATACAAATATACAGGAAAAACTGGTATCACGTTCCTTCCCCCTTTCCCCCAATAACTCTCCCATCACCACCGAGGCTGCAGGGCAGCCCTGGGAAAGTCCAGGCTGGACTCCTGGGGTCAGCAGCAGTGGGGAGCTGGAGGCAGGAACACACAGATTCAGGCTGGCATGGATCAGGAGCACAGGCAGAGGAATGGATGGAATCCTTCCAGGATGCTGAAGCAAACAGGGACAGGGGAAGGAAGGGCACGATGAGCAGGAAGGGGCAGGAAGGGGAGCAGAAAGATGTTGACCCTCGTGATCCCTCAAATTTATACTGAGTATGAGGTGTATGGGATGGAATACTCTGTTTGGTCAGTTCTGGCACCTATCTTGTCTCAGGCCTCCCCAGAGGAGGGGTTCAGGTGGGACCTCTTTACTCCTTCTGGGGGGTAAAATGTTTTCCTCAGAGCTGAGCAGTGTCCTTGGTTCTGCACCCCATTCTGCAGCTGTAACTATAACCATGGAGTGTTATCAGTCCCAGAAGCAGACACTGTCTGAGAAACTTGCTGTTAATTTCAGCAAGTGCAGCTCCTTACAAGAAACTTAGCTGAAAGCAAAAGTACAAACCAGAAAATCACCTTTATCCTGGCCCAAACCAGGACAATCTATCACTTAAAATGAAATAATCCATGAAGAGCTGCTACCAATTCAGGCAGTGTAAAGTACTTGTAACTTGCCTCTGCTACATGCTACAGAAACAGTAGCACCTGAGCTGAAAAGAGGGAGAAATGATTGAAAAACTGAACTATTTGTTCAGCAGTTCCAGTTTTTCAAGATGTCCTGCACTCTGTCCATTCGGAGACATTGAAAATGGTACCCAGCCTTATTAAGAATCCCACAGGATTAAGTCCTGACATACCTTAAGCACACAGTTCAACCCAATTTTATTGTAACATTGCATAATCTGCCCTGCCAGCAATTAACTCCCTTTGGAGTTGGCACCAATTTCTATTTTTAATATTAAAAAATTTAATAAGGAGGAAACATCAGTTGTGTTGGGAATACAAGAAAATCAATATCTGTATGTAACATTAATTAGAACGAGGTACCCAGATAAATATTTGCTTAATTTCTCAACAGCAGTCTGAATCTCCAGTATGGTCCCTTGGCACCACTGAAATCCAAGTAAACACAGATCTCCCCTTACATATTCCACTGCTGATCTTCTGATTTTTTCTAGTAAATCAGTGGTGCAGTTTTCTTTAAAAAAGGCACCACAGAAGTGAACAAGTAACAATTCTGTATTGCTAAAATAAAGGTTAAAAATTCTCTCTCTTTTGAAGCTGCACTACTGCAACAGCAGCCTCACCTCTGAACCCTAAAACAGGAGTGAAGCAAGCTGAATGGATTCAAGTAATCACCTGTAACACTGCTTGCTGAAATACTGCTCTATAGAGGCCCTACATAGAATAAAGTCTTCTACAACAGGTTTAGAAGAAAATAGGAGGGGGTTTAACTGCCCAGAATACTAAAAGAAGGAGAAAAATAGAATTAATAACAAAGCAAGAACTAGAAAATCCTGAAGTAGAGGCAGTTATGGAAAGTAAGGTATCCTGGCTGCCCATTCTCTCAGCTTAATACATTTGGGTTTTTCTACCATTAAATCTGCCTTTCCTAGGTCTACATTACTGCATGATTCTACCACCCCAGCCCTATATTTCAAAACATTCAACTCTGTAGGTTTTTAAGTTTTCATCTCCTTTAATACAGTTTCAACTCCTTCTGGTATTCCTATTTTTTCCTGAAAACCAGAAGCACATATCAGACAAAAGGCACTGAAATGCTCAAGAGGAACAAAGCATGACAGCAATCACCTTGTTGTTTTGTATGGCAATGGCCTCCTACAAACATTGATTACTTGTAGAAAGCTTTACTGAAGCCTATTCTGGATCAAATGTTTTCCAAAACCAGTCATTACAGCCTCTGGTGTATAGGTAGAAATGAAGAGCAAAATGATTTTTTACTGAAGTGACTGAATGGAAGCTCAGTATGGGCTGAGCATAGTAATTCTCCCTCTAATAAAGTGTTTCTTTGAGATGATGCTTCTGTGTGTCTGCACACGCACCCAAAAAAAACATAAATCAGTGATTTTCACAGTTGGGGTTGTTGGAACTGGCCACATGTCTCCTTGCATCCTCATGTAAGATTCTGAAGAGCAAAGTAAATTGTGATATCCCCTTGGGTTCCCTTAGGAATCAAAGCTCTTGGCTCCTTAAGAGCTCAAGACTCCGTGCTGTGGTTCAGGGCTTCACCCCCATCATTCATTCAACAGGCATTTAGTTTTCTTAAAGTCTCCAAAGACAGACGAATAAGCAGAATTAGTCAAAGGCCTCATAACACCTGAGAAGAAACCAGTTGGTAATCTCTAGGATTCATGTACTGAATGATCATGAACATGATCATGAAACAGGCACAAGTCCAAGGCCTCTACTTTAATGACTTAGTGGGTCTGAGTACTTTGGTGAGGTCAAATTAGGAGCAGATAAATACACACTCTACGGTCTACTTCAAGATTTTTAATATTCAAAAACCCTGACTCAATATAGCCTTAAAAAGGCACTTTAGAAGACTTCTGGAATCAATGCCAATGATTCCATATTGCTTTGTGGCAGAATACAATTTATGAATTTTCTACCAGGGCTTTAATTCTACATGGAACCTCTTGACATCCTGTGTAGGGCTATTATCTAAACCCAGGACCTCTGTCACTCAGCATTTCACTGCTGATGTCATTTCCTCTGGGACACAGTCCCTGTCCCCATGCTCTCCCTACAAACTTAGGGACTTCTGTCCTGTGCATTGCACATCTGCTGGGAGGAGCATTCGTTGTCTTTTGTCTTTTTAATATCAGTGAAGTTCATGCTACAAACTCCTGTGGGCTCTTCAAATGAATGCTCCATTAAGTCTTTGAATAGAACCCCCAAGACTGGAAAGTTGAGACATGTATCATCCAAGGAAACACCCTTGGGTCTTACCAGAGGTGTTTTTGAGGTTTTTACCTCCAATCTACTGACAGGGGGTTACTGAACCTTCTCTGAGTTTGGATTAGTTAAAAAGAAGAATGTTTAATACAGAGGTTCTGAGGCTCAACATTTGCATTGCACTGAGACACGTAAGGAATACAAATTTTGAGGAAAAGATGTGACTTGGGTAATTTGATGAGTACACAAAGTGGGTTCAGAATGGGGGTTTCCTCTATCTTGCAGTAAATGGGGACAGAAGGTAAGACCATGGCTTACCAAACAACTGATTTTAGAAGAACTGTTAGATGTTTTCCTCTAACCATCTCCAATGCATGCCAGATCAGCCAAAGATTTAGCTTTGCAGAAGATACAAGCTATCAAAAAGGTTCAGATTTCTGAGGTGAAAACAGCAGCAGCCACAATTAAGCCAATCTGTTTCTGAATCACTATTTCCTTTACGTTTTGACAAAGGACAAAAAAGATATTCTCAAACTAAGTATTAACCAGTTGAAAGACATTTACTTCAGGGCTTCTTTCAACAAAGTTCTCTAAAGGAGAAACTTACAACTTCAAAGACCTGTGGTAGAAGAATTAACTAGAACCAGGAAAAGCAAGACAAGCTTTGTTACAATGAGGCTTCACCTTTTTTTTCAGTTCAAATTGTGGAAGAAATCATGCAGGAACATCTCAAGAACACTGGGTCATGGTATGTGCAACACTCTGCTCTCCCCCCTGCCCTCCCATGATAAGGAACATCCTGGATCAAAACTGGCAATAAATACACCACAGCCTTTGCCAAAAGCTTCAGCATCTTCCACTAAAGCAACAGCTTCTGCTGTTTCACCCAGTCCACCTCAACTCACCTGAACAAATCCAGATATTTATTAATTACTGGCAGTTATCTAATTTCAAACAACTTGCAATGGGGGCAGATATATCAGGTAATTAAAATGCTGCACATCTTGAAAAAAATCAGTGGTAAAATTCAGTCTCCACACCTTCTCTGACTGCCCATCAGCTGACTATGAACACAAAGTTGATGACAAATCCATCAGCACCAAGGTCCAAAACCACCAGTGTGCTGTCCCTCCTATCAAAGGACACAAGGAATGATTGGTGTGACATCTTCATGGTCAAGAAATGATGGCAAAACTGAAGAAATCAAGTAAGCAGGTTTCACTATGTCCACAGGACTTTATTACCCCTTTTTATAATATTTGGTCATGGGTAGGCATCAAGAAGACTCAAAGATGAAACTGCTACTTCACAGTGCATTTTTATTCTCTTCAGCTATTTCCCTGGAAACAATAAATCAATTCCCCACCACAGTGACAAAATATGCCACCTGTGTACAACCATCTGACCGCTTGCAGAAGCAGCAGGTGGTAATAAATTAAGTTGGTGTTACACAAAATACCTCCATAAGCCAACACCATACACAGAGCTAGCAATCCAGTCTTCCTTGTTAAAACATACAGAAATATGAATTTAAGTGGGTAAACCTGTGCAGTGTTACAGAAGGATTCACTGATTAGAACACCTTTGCACATGAGCTTCAGGAAGCAGAGTTTTTATATATTTGCAATCTATGCTCTTAATATGCTTACATTTGTTTTAAACTAAGAGCTTCAGAGAGAAAAAATAGGAAAACAATCTCAGCACGAGTATGTGCTTTAATACATATGAAAACACACACATTTCTGCACAAAACCAGAATATTTTTGTGACAATACACCCTCCACACTACAAACAATTCAGGTTTTTTCCATACAGCAGTACAGGTCAGAGGCACCTACTGCCACTCAAGCCCCTGTGCAAGCTGGGACAGTATCCAGCTCTAGGAAAAACTACACAAAGGGATCAAATATTCAAATATTCTAAGTAATCTAAGTGAAGGATACAGTATTTCATTGCATCATCAATTTTAGCCTGAAACTGGGTCTTCATGATCCCTGTAACTTGAAAGAGGATCTGTCAGTGCTTATTAAAGGCAAGGGGTGGCTATCTAGGATCTTCAGCATCACACAATTGTTTGCCAGCAGAAAAACTACAGGTCAAGTTTATTCTATTTGAAAGCCAAGTAGGAAAGTCAATGGAGTTTCCACCACATCTTGGAAGTCCAGAGAAGTGCAACTAAAATGATTAAGGGGCTAAGCACAAAACAAACTTAAAAAAAAAGAAATCCAGTCAAGAATCTGATTGATACTTACAAAAGCCACGATGACAGATAAACTGAACCCTAAAGCAATCCTCTGTGGGTTTAAGTCAAAAGATCTTTTCTAACAGGGAGATAGTGGAGGAGCAGACTGTGGAGGCAGATGGTGGCAACAAATTGAGGAAGATACAGACAACTGATTCATGACTGGATGGGAAGAGTCTCTAAAAGTCTCTAATGCAGTGGATGCTGATGAAACATGAGGATGGACCTCAGACAGCAGCCACACTCACATGGTCACCTGAAAGTCACAAATGGGAGATGAATCAAAGTCAAAGAGCATGGATCACTGATCTGATACATATTTCACATTAAAAATATCAATAAAAGCCTATCCTTTTTCTCCCAGAGCTGAAGGTGAAATATGAACCTTAGCACTTGCAGAAAGTTCAGATGTACCACCCTTCTGAGCTTCCTCATGCTTTATGTTTTAAAGACTGCATCTGTCAAGTCAGTAGTGGCCAGTGCAAGATAATGATTTCCAGGCTTGGAAAAAAAGCTGACATAAAATCACAAAAAGAAGTCAAATAACATTTTGATAATTTTCTTGCACACACACAACAACAACAACAACAAAATCAGAAAAATTAAACAATCCCAGAAGAAAGCACATCTATGAATGCATCAGAAAAGATATCACTTTAATCACTGTATACACTGATTCTTATAAGGCTTCATGTTTTAAAAAACCCCACAAAATTAAAGATGGCTCATCACTCATGCAGTATTTTCCAAGGTGGTTTTTTTTTTTACATGTCAAATACTTGCCTGCAAACCATTCAAGTGCTCATGTACAGTTTAATGATTGAATTTCATAACAGGAATTTAAGTTGGTTTCTGAAATCTACCTCTGCAAGTACCTACAGACAGAAGAACTGATAGAGGATTGTTTCTGTAAAATATAATTGCACAGAGGTTTGAGTTATTTTTTCAAAGGCAAGTAAGTTGTCACCATGGGCTGCTGAAACAACTTGATAGAACCAATTGGTCCTTGCTGAGTTTCTTACCCCTTTTCTCCCTGCCAAGCATTTCCTCATCCACTCTTCCCAGTATCCAGCCCTTGCTTCCCTTCTGTGGCCTCCTGCTGCTTCCTAAATCGTTTTTGAGCTGCTTTTATTTATTAAGACAGAAATTAAGACAGAAGTCAGTCCAGGCTGCTTTCTTTCTGGGTTTGGTGGGGGTTTTGTTTTGCTTGGGGTTTTTGGGGGGGTTGTTTTTTGTTTGGTTTTTTTTTTGAGGAAAAAAGTTCATTGAAATGAGATGAAGTGGCTCAGAAAAGCTCCAAAAAAAGCTCTGGAGCCCACAAAGTGAACACCAAAAGCTCAGGGTCAGGAATAAGGAGGTGGAGGGTCCCCATTTGTGTCAGCTGCAAAGCTGGGTGTGGACTCACTGCTCTTCTTGGACTACATCTTGGGGCAGGAGAGGAAATAAATATATCTACAGGAGGTAGAAACCACCTTCCCCTGCACTCCAGAAAGGGTTGGAGAAATGAGTGAGTTCTGTGTCAGTGAAATTGCTTTTTTCCATACAGATGCACAAATCACCTGTAGTCCAAATCTGACAGTTTTGAGTCTCTGACACCAAAATATTAAATTGCATTTACTGATTTTCAACACTTGATGAAGACCAGGGAAGGAGAGAGGGCAGAGCACTGTTAGGAAAAGAACCCCTCCATTGTCATGATTAAGGGCAGCCAAAATAACTGGGTTTGAATACCAGTATTAAAAATTTCAGTGTAATTTTCAATTTAATTTTTTTTTTTCACCTCTTCTTCCTTTATAGCCATTTATCACTTAGTATCCAGGTAGGTTTGACCAACTAAACAGGCAGATTTGAAAAAGAGACCAGGAATCTTTAACAGTAACATACTGAAACAGCACAGAAAAAACATCCAGAAAATGTCAAAGTGAGCAAAAAAAAACCCCAAACATGAAGACAGAATGGGGGGAGCTGCTGAGAAAAACAAGTAACACCCTCAAGGCAGAGTCACTGAACAGATCAGCAGAAGATTCAAAAATTTAAGGGTCCAGCTTCATAGCTGAAACAATGTTCACCACCTTCCAGGGCTTCACCTGCCTCACCACAGAGGATCTTCCCATCTCCAAAGTTCCTATATACATCTCCTTAATTATAAAATAAAGATGAGCAGTTCTTTAGGTCATCAACAGACCTGGCACCTGTACTCCTTACCCTGCATACTAAATTAAAAAAGAACAGAAACTACAGATGACTTGGTTGATACATCTTAATCACTGAAAAATAAAGTTTTTACAGCAATGGCTTTGTGGAACTTAAAAGTTCTGCTTCTGTAACACACTTAAAAGACTGTATAGAATAGGCATATATATTGTATACATAAGATTGTATAATAGAACAAGGCCTAAATGCAAGGCCTCAGACATACATTAATTGCTTATCCTTAATGGAAGATTATTCTTGTATTTCCTGACAGTCAAGCAACATAAAAATTTTATCTTGTAGTGATTTCCCAGTTTGAAATGTTCATAAACTGGGCAGCCGTGGCTTCTCGAGTAGCCAGTGTTCTCCTGAGACTTCACTGTCTTCTAAAGAAAACTGAATCAATCCAATGCTACATGCACTTGCAACATGTGCTTTTTATGCACATAAAATGTATGTGAAGAATAACAAGGGACAGAAAGTATATTTATGAAACAGCAAACGTACCCACAAAAGCATATCAGAGCCTTGTATCTCTAGAAAATTTTACTGTTAAAATTGAAATCTGAATTTGGGCTCAGATGAGATGATGCATGAGCTGAAGGCCTTGAAGGCACAGTCTGAAAAGGAAAAAAAAAAAAGCCTCATTACCCAGTTTACCCAAAGTAATTGCAAATTGCCTTTGTTTAGGAGCAGAGTGCTTACTAGCAGATTAGGCAGGAGTTGAAGTACTAGAGCAAGTTTTACATTTTGAAACATTCATGCCAATTAAACTCATAATTCAAATAGTTTGGCAGAAGCTGCTGAGATTCCTGGGGAGCAGAAGAGGCAAGTAAGGCTTGTTTGTATCTGATACAAGGCAGATGGTGATAAGCACCTGTAATTTGCACCAAAATCAACAAAGCATCTGATAGTGAACCATCATGGCACCACCTACAGATCTTCAGCCAGGGATCAGAATTCCCAGAGGTGGGAGAAGCACACTGCCTGTTTAAACTGATTTTTTGGGCAGAGATCATTTGAAAATGTGATAGAACCATCAACTCCAATGAAGTGTAAAGGAAAAAGGTTAATTGGAAATATGGCAGCAGCAGCACACCTAACCTCTAATTATTTGCCAGTATTTTATAAATGTCAAAGCACAGTTTAAGATGCTCTGTGTGTGTCAGGAACATGATGCCATCCCATTTTAATCAGCTNAGTTAAGACATGTATCATCCAAGGAAACACCCTTGGGCCTTACCAGAGGTGTTTTTGAGGTTTTTACCTCCAATCTACTGACAGGGGGTTACTGAACCTTCTCTGAGTTTGGATTAGTTAAAAAGAAGAATGTTTAATATAGAGGTTCTGAGGGTCAACATTTGCATTGCACTGAGACACGTAAGAAATACAAATTTTGAGGAAAAGATGTGACTTGGGTAATTTGATGAGTATACAGAGTGGGTTCAGAATGGGGGTTTCCTCTATCTTGCAGTAAATGGGGACAGAAGGTAAGACCATGGCTTACCAAACAACTGATTTTAGAAGAACTGTTAGATGTTTTCCTCTAACCATCTCCAATGCATCCAGATCAGCCAAAGATTTAGCTTTGCATAAGATACAAGCTATCAAAAAGGTTCAGATTTCTGAGGTGAAAGCAGCAGCAGCCACAATTAAGCCAATCTGTTTCTGAATCACTATTTCCTTTACGTTTTGACAAAGGACAAAAAAGATATTCTCAAACTAAGTATTAACCAGTTGAAAGACATTTACTTCAGGGCTTCTTTCAACAAAGTTCTCTAAAGGAGAAACTTACAACTTCAAAGACCTGTGGTAGAAGAATTAACTAGAACCAGGAAAAGCAAGACAAGCTTTGTTACAATGAGGCTTCACCTTTTTTTTCAGTTCAAATTGTGGAAGAAATCATGCAGGAACATCTCAAGAACACTGGGTCATGGTATGTGCAACACTCTGCTCTCCCCCCTGCCCTCCCATGATAAGGAACATCCTGGATCAAAACTGGCAATAAATACACCACAGCCTTTGCCAAAAGCTTCAGCATCTTCCACTAAAGCAACAGCTTCTGCTGTTTCACCCAGTCCACCTCAACTCACCTGAACAAATCCAGATATTTATTAATTACTGGCAGTTATCTAATTTCAAACAACTTGCAATGGGGGCGGATATATCAGGTAATTAAAATGCTGCACATCTTGAAAAAAATCAGTGGTAAAATTCAGTCTCCACACCTTCTCTGACTGCCCATCAGCTGACTATGAACACAAAGT
>JAAWXA010000011.1:22491357-22505412 GCA_038090715.1 Florisuga fusca
TTATCACTTAGTATCCAGGTAGGTTTGACCAACTAAACAGGCAGATTTGAAAAAGAGACCAGGAATCTTTAACAGTAACATACTGAAACAGCACAGAAAAAACATCCAGAAAATGTCAAAGTGAGCAAAAAAAACCCCCAAACATGAAGACAGAATGGGGGGAGCTGCTGAGAAAAACAAGTAACACCCTCAAGGCAGAGTCACTGAACAGATCAGCAGAAGATTCAAAAATTTAAGGGTCCAGCTTCATAGCTGAAACAATGTTCACCACCTTCCAGGGCCTCACCTGCCTCACCACAGAGGATCTTCCCATCTCCAAGGTTCCTATATACATCTCCTTAATTATAAAATAAAGATGAGCAGTTCTTTAGGTCATCAACAGACCTGGCACCTGTACTCCTTACCCTGAATACTAAATTAAAAAGAAAAGAAACTACAGATGACTTGGTTGATACATCTTAATCATGGAAAAATAAAGTTTTTACAGTAATGGCTTTGTGGAACTTAAAAGTTCTGCTTCTGTAACACACTTAAAAGACTGTATAGAATAGGCATATATATTGTATACATAAGATTGTATAATAGAACAAGGCCTAAATGCAAGGCCTCAGACATACATTAATTGCTTATCCTTAATGGAAGATTATTCTTGTATTTCCTGACAGTCAAGCAACATAAAAATTTTATCTTGTAGTGATTTCCCAGTTTGAAATGTTCATAAACTGGGCAGCCGTGGCTTCTCGAGTAGCCAGTGTTCTCCTGAGACTTCACTGTCTTCTAAAGAAAACTGAATCAATCCAATGCTACATGCACTTGCAACATGTGCTTTTTATGCACATAAAATGTATGTGAAGAATAACAAGGGACACAAAGTATATTTATGAAACAGCAAACGTACCCACAAAAGCATATCAGAGCTTTGTATCTCTAGAAAATTTTACTATTAAAATTGAAATCTGAATTTGGGCTCAGATGAGTTGATGCATGAGCTGAAGGCCTTGAAGGCACAGTCTGAAATTAGGAGCAGAGTGCTTACTAGCAGATTAGGCAGGAGTTGAAGTACTAGAGCAAGTTTTACATTTTGAAACATTCATGCCAATTAAACTCATAATTCAAATAGTTTGGCAGAAGCTGCTGAGATTCCTGGGGAGCAGAAGAGGCAAGTAAGGCTTGTTTGTATCTGATACAAGGCAGATGGTGATAAGCACCTGTAATTTGCACCAAAATCAACAAAGCATCTGATAGTGAACCATCATGGCACCACCTACAGATCTTCAGCCAGGGATCAGAATTCCCAGAGGTGGGAGAAGCACACTGCCTGTTTAAACTGATTTTTTGGGCAGAGATCATTTGAAAATGTGATAGAACCATCAACTCCAATGAAGTGTAAAGGAAAAAGGTTAATTGGAAATATGGCAGCAGCAGCACACCTAACCTCTAATTATTTGCCAGTATTTTATAAATGTCAAAGCACAGTTTAAGATGCTCTGTGTGTGTCAGGAACATGATGCCATCCCATTTTAATCAGCTGCAGAGTATTCCACTGAGCCAGGGAGGTGAGTTTTGTAGATAGCAGGCAACCTAAAAGTCAAAACTCATTTAAAATGCAGCAACATTCTCAGTCAAATCCAACTCAGAGAAATGATGGAAACCAAAAAGAGGTGATCAGAGAAGCAAAGAGCATAAAGCAGAGCTTGCCAGGCTTCAGGAATGTTTTTATTCCACCTGCTCAGTGTGGAAGTGGGACAGCCTTGTGGGACACTGCCCACCCAGCTCTGCCACTGGATTTTGGGAGGTGTAGTGCCAGTGTTCCTTTACACAAATGTAACATTTGAGACATGAAGACTCTGTAAGATTCGCTCTGAAGAAATAAGCTGCAGATTATGTTCACACTCCAGAAGAAAATTAAGTTTTCCCACTTTAAGTAGAAAACAGAAGAATGCTTCACTAAGAGCACAGAGAAGTACACTTGATGAAATTTTGGGGTTTACTCTGCCCCTTCAGGTAAAAAAAAGAAAAAAAGAAAGAGACCAATCCCCTGAAAAATTACCTCCAAACCACCAAGTGCAATGCTACACATTTAGAAACTTTTAAGAAAGAGCAAATTCTGATTCATTAATGTGCAACAAACACTAAAGCCTTATTTAGGATGTCAGCTAATAAAGCGACTGAAAAAATCCCTGATTCACTTTTCCTGTGAAAAATATCTTCTTCACAACAAAAACTTCAGCTGTTTCACTGCTGTACTTCATAGCAAAAGTGAAATAGAACACAAAAAAGGTCTAAGAAAAAAAAAGCAAAAAACAAAACCTTCAGAGCCAGACACTGGCAAGTTTCTTCACTGCAAAAATGGCAGCACAGCCAACTCCTATCACTCAATTTAACTGTCCCCTACAACACTCTTGCTAAAGGTCTGAAAGCTGCATTTCTTTCAAGATTTCTCCACTGGAGTGGAGATTTCTTTGACCAGCTCCAACTGTGGAAGATTTTTCCCCACCCATAATCTGTGCTCACTATTTTTTTTTAAACTTAACAACTGAAGTTTTTTTTTGTTTTGTTTTTGTTTTTTTATTTCATCAAAAGAAACTCTGCTCAAATATTTCAGACACAGAGGCAACTGATAAAAAAACTAAACACAAATTTATTTCAGTTTCTCTTAATAATTACGAAGTATTAGGTAAGTTGTTAAAATTAATTTTCCCTTTCACACAGTAATTAAGTCATTTAACTATTTGACGGATGTGTCTGCCTTCCACTGGTTAATTTTCTGTCACCAACAAAATACTCAGTATAAAAAAAATTATATTTTAATTAGACTAATGTCTGATTAAAAAAAAACGAGGAGGGGGCAAGTACCTTAATTCCTCGTTTTCCAGATATAAGACATACTTTTAGAGTTGCATTTGTTCTTTTGGAGTTAATTTAAGAAAAAGATAGGTTGCTGCACAGCATGTATTGCATCAAACTTAGAGGTTTACCTTCATGTTTTATAAAGCATTTAAGAAAGGTATATAAGGTATGCACCAAAAAGACTCTTCTGGATAGTTTTCAGTTCTTTCAGGACATCTTGGAGGGGTGTCTTAAGTTCCCTGTTTGTTTGTTTTAAGGCAACAAAATAAAGATGAAAGAGATAATAAATCACTTTGGGAATATTCCTAAGAACACGTTGTTTGGACAGAAAGCTCTGAACTTAAAAATCAAGTTACTATAACATTTATATAATCTACTCTTACATGCTAAACAAAGCAGTTCACAGTGATAAAACAAACAGCATCTCCCTGGCCCAAAAGAAGTGAGAGGAAAAGGGACAGAACACAAAAAAAGCAGCAACCAAAGCCAGAAACAACACTCCATCTGAAAATCCAGTGCCAAACCACACTGTACCACTGATTTCAAAGAAAACTTATGTCATTATTAACAAATCAACAACCTAAAGTCTTGAGGATCCACCCTTCTTCAGTTTGACCTTAGTTTTGCAAAGCAATGACCATACCTACAGATTTCCAGGAGAATAGCAGATGGAATATACAAGTATATTCATGTCCAGGTGCTAAGCACTGGAGTATGACATGGACACAGGTAAGAAAGGAGGAAGAATTCAACACCTGCAAAAAAAAAATGGTCCTACAAACCTGTGCAAACCTGCAGTAGGTCATAGACACAATTTATGAGCAACTTTATTGCATTACAGTAGGCTGACTGTCCGTGCAAGAACAGAAGCTTACGCCCTGTCTACTGCCTGCTCTGAGAAATACTTTCCCCAGCAGAGGAAAGGAAAAAGAAAGTGCTTTTATTTGCAGCAGAACTGGAGCAATATTAATCTGGGTGCAGAATGGATCTAAAAGAGTGAGGAAAGGCTAATAAAAAGAAGGAAAAAACATTCCATGGTACTAAGTTACAAAACATTAATAGACAAATCCCTGCTCCATATGATTATTCGAGGGGGGAAGCATCACATGCACTCCAGAGACTGAAAGAAAAGCAGAATTCCTGATGTTTGTCTCATCCACAGTCCAGGTACCATCCACACAAGCTCCCACTCCCCCAGATGTGGTGTGATTCACAATACTGGAATCATTCAGTGTCTTGTTTATGTTCTTATCACAGAGAAAGAAAACAGTAATTGACTTAAGGCACCTCTAACTGATTACTTTTTTAAAAAAGCTTTAAACTAAAATCATTGCAGCTTGTGTAGATCCCCAGACACACTTAACAGACCTTTTTTAATTAAGGTGTATTTTTCTACCTTCATTCTGCCTTTGTCTCCTAATACAGTGTATTCACACTGAACTTCTTGGAATTGCCTACTGAAGACAGACAGAAGAGATGCAAGTTCAGGTTTTAACTTAATTTCTCATTTTCCTGAAGATGCACAACTCATCATGGCTATGCAAATGCCTACAGAAACTTGACTTAATAAAGGTAAGTATCCTCAAGTCAATATTTTGGGCAGCTCTGAATGGTAAGCACCTTCTGTATTCATAAACATAGACCCTGGTACAATTCCATCTTATAACTAGTGTCAAATATGTAGCTACAAATTTGAGGGGGTTTGCCCCTTTTTGATAAATTTTGCTCATCTGTGAGACTCTTAGGCCTGTCTTGGTTTACATCATTTTGGCTGAATTGTGATTTTTAAAATTAAGAAAATAAAAGTGAATATAAAGCCAGATTAAACAGAAATGAATGTCTGTCCATTGCTCCTTTTATGCTGGGTAAACATTTGTTTTAAAAAACAAACAAATCACATATTTCAAAACTACGAACTTTCCATGCAACAAGTCCTCAAATTGATTTTTAACATCTCAATGAGCAACCATCAGATTTTAAAGAACTGCACCCCGGGCTGGTGATCAACCCATGTTTTGTCTTTAATTGCTAAACCACAAATGCTTCAGAAAAGCAATTCTCTACTGCAGTATTTTGTCTTGGTGGTGGTGAGCTGGGTATCACCCATCAGGCTAAGGGCCTGCATTACAAGCTGTGATCTCCACTGCCTTATACCAGTATGTGACATTCATCACTGAAATGATTCTTGTGTCTTGTGACAGCATTATGGAATTGCTTAATTATACTTTTTTTTTTTTTCCCCTCCTTCCTCATTCTTCTTTAAGGAACCTGCTATGATTTTCTTTATATTGTTGAATTAATGCCCTGCAAGATGTACTGAACAGATGCTCAGAGCTATTTTCATCATTGCTCTGCATTACAATATCAACTTGCTCGAATCTATTGCTACTTTCCATTCAATGTTTAGCAACAAAAATTATTTTCTACTTAGCATCTAACCAGGGAACAAAAATAAAATGTAAACAGTTAGAAAAGAACTTCTCTTGTGCCTACTTCCAGTGAGCAACATGATTAAATAGAGCAGAGGAACACCAGCAAAAATGTAGTTAGATGAAATCATCATCATCATAGAATGGTTTGGGTTGGAAGTGACCTTAAAGCTCATCTAGTTCCAACCCTCTGGCAGAGGCAGGGACACCTCCCACTAAGACCAGGTTGCTTGAATCCTGGAGTAAAAAATAAAATCAGAGACAGTAAATCCCAAAAAAGTAGAATTAAAGCAAGTGAGTAAAACAATTTAATTAGATTCATTGTATTTACAGAATCACTAAATATACATCACCCCCATCCTTCCTCTGTGCACTTCAGTTGCACCTCTGGCCAAACCAAGAACTTGCTCTGTTTTTTCTATAGTATGAAATGGGAGTAACAGCCATGACCTTTTGCTCAAGGTGCTTCAGTAGCAGAGAAGGTGATGGGCAGAAATACATTTGGGCTGTGCTTGTTTTCTCAGTTCAGATTATTCTCATTACCATCCTCACCCATCCCAAACAGCTGCTGCTCCCTGGCAGAACAGACTGGACACAGAAACAGCATTCACTATTTTCCCTCCCAATTTTACAAAATTATGGAGCAGAGGGATTTCAGAATTTAATTTCAGCATGAACAACAAGAACTTTGAAAGACTGTGAGTTCAGAAAATGACCTGAGGAAGGGATTTTATCAGAGAAATTCTTAGGTAGGCAGAGCCACACACAGCAAGTGCTGCTTTTCCAGCTCTAACACCTTGTCCTTCATCCCTGAGCTCTCATGTACTTACACTGTACCAATACATCACATCCACTTCTGAAAAGCAGCAAGATGTGACAGATGAAAGCAACATTCCAATTCAATTTTTACTGCACCTTCAGGTTGACAAAAGATATTTAAATTATGTGGAATCCTGGTACTTTAAGCGTCATGCCCACCACTACCAGCCAGCAGTGCAGGTCACACACTTGTTTCAGTAACACCAGATAAGCACCTCCAGTAAGACATCCACTCAATACCAGAACGAACCAGAACTTGTACAACTCCTAAAATTACTCTGGGAGAAAAAAAAAGGAATGGACATAGACTCATAGAGTGGTTTGGGTTGGAAGGGACCTCAAAGATCACCACCTACTTCAAATTATTTTCTTTTTTCCTTTTGGATTTTTTGTTTTCCTTAAAATTTTCAGTAAGAAAATAATAATAATAAAAAAAATAAATTAAAAAGCTGGGGTAAAGCTTAGCTGGAGCCAGGTGGGTGGTGAGCTCCCTATGCCATGCTCCTTGGGGGGACAAGAAGCCCTCCCTGGTGTCCCCATGTGTCCCCCTCCCTCCTTCTTCAACCGAAAAAGAAATTTTAAATTAAAAAAAAATAAATTTGGACTTGATGATCTCTGAGGTCCCTTCCAACCCGGCTAATTCTATGATTCTAATTCTACTTCCAATCCCACTGCCATGGGAGTTGCAGTATCTGTTTATTTAGTTTATATTTTATACTCTAAGAAATAATGTGTATAGATTAAAAAAAATAGAAAACTGAAAGCAATGTGGCTGAAGGAACTTAGCAGCATAACTACAAAGGTGCAAATCCCCCATTTCAAGGTCAGAACAGGAACAGTGCAAGGACATTCTCCCACCTCTCTAAAAGAAAACCTCAGGCATTAAGTTCTCTCATTGTAACTAGAGCAAAACCTCTTAATATTAGAAAGCACAGATTTAGAAACCCACAGACAAGCCTACCTTCTGCTAAAACCTCCAGTGAACTGCTAAAACATGGAGCTGACAGGCACTACTGCTATCTGCCCATCCCACCCCTGTGCCAGAGGACCCTGGGCTGTAACAGCTGAAGAGCTCAGGGTGCAAATAAATCATCCATTGCTTTGCCATTCACTGATAAAAGCATTGTAGCAATTAGCACAACACCTCTGGGTGAAGGACAGATGCCCAACTCCCACCCATCTGAGAGATACATTTTCTGTCTGGTAAAGGGTTGGGATGGGTATCTACAGTGCACTTACTCTTCCATTTTGACAGGTAGAGCCACAAATCACAGAGCTGTGAAGCCAACCTTTTGTTTCTGCCAGGATGATTCAAGACCACTGCAATCAAACACCTGAATAGACAAAAAGCTGCTGTTCAAGTCGACTGGCAATGAAAGTTGTTATATGGGAATCAGCCGGTCTGATCACACTGGAAAGGTTGTTCTCCTCTCAAGTATCTGTGTTGCAATTCTTCAGTTTATCTTGACCAACCATCATGTCACAGACCAGACAAAAACCCCCTTTGAGGTGAACACACTAGGATTTCAGGAATTTGATTCTTTCTAGTATCTTCTCATAGCAACAAGGACAACAGATCGTTGCTGAGTTGCAAATGTAACAGCAGAAAGCCTATGAGAAGAGCTCAAATCTTCTTGCTCCTTTATCTTCAGAAGCCAGCTGAGAAGCTTCAGGAATACATCCAGTTCCTTACCATCCTCCTCCCCAGAAGTACAGATTTAACAGGGCTGTAAGACCATTACTCACACCCTGCAACTACTTGTGATTAAAAACAGTTCTTTGCTACATAACCTTTATACACATCTTAAAGGACAAAACAAGATGGGAATGCACAACCAGATACTGGCAATAAAGTAATTAGCTTGTCTTCATCAAGAACTAGCACAGATTAAATGAAGAGAAGTCTGGTTTTACTGAGAATCTGAAGTAGAACTGGCTTTGGCCAAATTTTTAGAGGGCCTGCAGCAGTGAGTGACAGGAAGGCACCACCATTCTTGTCTTTTGTCAGACAGCCCCAGGGTGTCACATACAGTGAGGAACACTCCAGTGAAGATGATCTGCATCTTCCACAAGGGTGAGAAGCAGAAGTTTTCCATCTGTGTTTTGGACACAGTAGGAATTATTGTATCCATATCTCTTCCAATTCTGTCCCCAATCTGTCCCTAACCATGCAGCTAACCTAAGATCCAACACTAGGTGCAGAGAAGTCAAGACTACTCCTTTTCCTCTGATAGAAAGATATTAACACATTCTACAGCACATCAAATCATAGCCAAAGCTTAGCTTTCAGCCTCAAAATGCCACACTTCAATTAATTAAGCTTTTCATCTGTTGACATGACACTCCTCACAGCTCTTCAGTTGCTGTAAGCAGTTGTACCAAGTCCTGGCAGAACTGAGGTCACTGATTTTATTCCTGTACTTACTGAAGGAAGGATTTAGGCCACAGGAATAACTGGTTTTCTTTAGCAAGTTACTCAATAAAGCAAGGGACCATACTTAATTATTACTTAATACTTACTTTGTGAGTCACATTTAAATAAAAAAAGAAAATTCACATCCCCAATGTCTAGTGTGATGGATCTGAAACCAGTGGAAAGCACTGACAACAATGCTTAGGAAAAGTAATAAGCACTCTCTTCTAGAAAAAAAAACCAAACCTTGGTTATGAAATGGTTGTTTACCCCTTATTTCCAACGAAATGACTCAGCAGGATTGAATTCCACCTTAGAAATTACATGCAATATCAAATGAGGAAAACCCAACCCTCTTCCTGTATGCAGTAAATAAAATCTTATTTAAGCACTGGGCAATCATCAGTTAACTCCATAACCTCAGCAATCCCTGTCCTTCACAGCCTGCCACAAAAAAACCTGGCCTCATTAATTCCCACCATGGATTCAAGAGTAGATATTGCATTGATCTCATCTATTTTGCAAGATGATGAAATCTTCATGAATGCTGCAATATCCTGATAACTGCTATAATCAAATAAATTTATGAAGTGCTGTACTTAGAGCTTGTTTTATTAAAACATTTACAAAGACATTTCCTCATGCCTCTCTATTGTTTGCTGTGCTACAGTTTATAGAACCCAGTGGCTTGCCCAGGCTTGCCCACTGTAATGTGACAGTGTATATTAATGTAAGATGTCTCCAGTTTTGAATAGACTACCATGAACAAACCTCTATCAGGTCACAGATTTAAGATACTAATGAGGTGGGTTTTTTCAGACTAATAATTAATGAAAACTACATGCTTTTTGCTGATACACTGCATTTTTTACAAGACATGAATTTGCAGCTATTTCATTCAAGTAACACTTCAGCAAGCAGGACAAGAGAGAAGCTGATTTATTACAAATATAGCATCAGTCAGGAAAGCTTGTTTCACCACAGTTCTTCCAACAAAAACCCTGAAGATCAGTCTCCTAATGAATGGTGTGCACTAAAAATGGAAAACCAGGTAAGAGATCATCTACAATGTCTAAGGATGCTAATTTTGAAATACTGCAACTGTTGCCAGGCTAACTGTGTAGGGAAAATGATGATGCCTCTGTATGTATGTGTGTGTATATATATATATGTGTGTGTGTATATATATATATATATATATGCCATATAGAAAACAAATACAGGATGTGACTTGTGTTCACAATTTCAAATATAAACTGAATATGAAACCTAAGGCCACAAACTCCTGTCTGACTCTTCAGCAAAACTGCACCACCCTCTTTAACACCAACTTCAGACTTTGCTCTTCAGCTTTTTCTTAATGCCTGCTCAAAAGGATGGTGAAAATACTTCGTTTTCCCTGCCTAAGTTTTAGTTTTTCCTATGCAGCTCAGAACTGAATTCCGTGCTGGTTCATTACCAGGTGCTACAATTGATAAAATCAGACATCTGTTATGCAGAGAACATAGAATGCTCCTTCCCCCTCACCTTTCCCCATGCTTAAACCACTTCCCTTTCCTGCAAAAAGGTCTCAAGCTCCATCTTCTATTCCTGTAGTCATTGAATAAGAAACAAACAATCCTAATGGGAATGCATCAGTACTCTCAGAGCTGCACACTTCCCACACATTTTCAAGAATACCAACATTACCACATGCTGTACTCTGAAGGTAAGAAACCCCTGTGCTTTTCCAGAATATCTCCCATTTTAAAATATACACAGGTATTTCAGGAACTGTGTATTTTAAACTACCTTTGAAAATCAGTGGCTTGATGAGATTAACACCATTTCTTTTTTTTTTTTTTTTTTTTTTTTTTTTTTTTTTTAATTGAAGTAACAGATGATTTAACCATCTTCAAACCTTACACCTTATGAAGCCACTAAGTTAATGAAGTTAAAAAAAAGTTTAGTCAAACTTATGGTTTGCAAGGAAATGCCTGATGCATCATGTCAGCTGATGTAGCCAATGTATTAAGTGAAGAACAGACTGAAACTACAGACTAAACTCCTTCTTTTGTCTTTCTGGAGACAAAGCAGAAACAGCACTGAACTTTTCTCTTACAAATCCAACTATCTTATTTATACTTAACAGAGAACCAGTAGGTTCCAACTGAACATCCCTCCTGAAACAGCAGGCTTCAACAGAAAAAACACCACCACCAGCAAACAACATTTAATTTGGAATTGCTTATCACTTTTAAAAGATTGCAACATTAACAGATTGCAATAAATTGGGTAAAACTCCTTCCCAGTAGATTAAATACATTTCACAACATAGCTGGGTTTTTTTTTCATTTGTTTTGTTTTTAAATGAAGCCCAGGATTTGGACTGAATTTGGCTTGTTTATGTTAAGACAGCCTAGACCTTTTTACAGTAATCCAAATAGTTGAATTCAAGAACTGTGATCACCCTTCACTAACTTCTCACATGACACAGACTTAACAACATCACGTCAATTTATTGTTCATAAATCATTAAACAGAGCTCTTGACAGGGAAGATAGACAAGAAACTTCCTCTGTCTTGGGGTGCTGTACAGCACAGCTATCCTTAACTGGTACATTTACATTTCTTTCACCAAGTTACTTTCCAAACTTCAAATGGCATCATGCCCTGTGAAACTGAGGAAAAAAAAGGCCACTAGTAGAAATGTACAAAGCAAAGTGCAACGCATCACACCATGTAAAACTTTAATTAATGGGTCTAAGCTTTGGTAAGATAACTAAAGACACACACACAACAAGGACTGGTAAAATTTCAGACAATTGGAGACCTTCCTAGCCGGCTGTTACAGTCAGAAAGAAGACTTCCCTGTAGGGCAGTGGTGCTGATTTTCAGTACTAAGCTGGCAGACAAGTGCTGCCTTCTCAGGGACAGAGACACCACCTCAGCATCCTCCAAAGCTGTAACAAAGCTTGAGGCTGTTTATTCCACAAGACCAGATATTTTAAGTTTCAGATTACTTAATAAAGCAAGGGAAGGGGGGGAGGTTGTTAAGCAGCCAAAAATGTCTTACTTCTATCTCCATTAAAGTAACACAGACTTGCTTGCTGAGAAGAAATAGCCAGTAAACAAAAGAGAAACTTTCTCTTCATGTGCCAATCAAAATACTGTCAAATCTGACCTATACAGATCTGGACTAAATTATTGAGTTAAATAACACTACTTCAGGACTGACTTTAGCATAAAGGAGGCAAGGATTACAGTGTTACTTTGTAAAGAAAGCAAATATTATCATTTTCTTTAATGCAGTCTTACAGACTGACCACACAGAGCTGGCTGCAATGAGCTCAGTATGTTGTAGCACTAAAAAGACACAATATTTCAGATTTCAGAATACTGAAAAAGGTAGAGGCACACTCCACATGAACACAGACTAAAATATTTCAAAGCACTTACAAAGATCAAACATTTGCTATGACATCACAATTAATACACTGAAAGCTTAATCTGTCCCATCCAAAAAGAAAACAGAAGATTTTGAAAGAAATTACGGATAATACAACACACACATCAGGATAGCATTTGAAGACATTATTAAATACTTTAAAAAGCTTTATAAAATTTTGCTGCAGGTAAGCTGAAGCATTAAAAGAAAACCAAAGAGCCAGAATAAAATTATCAAAACTAAATGTTTCTCTTTAATACATTACCTTTCTTTGACTGTAGATATCTCATAGCCCTTATCAAAGTAGGCCAGATCCGTTTCATTTCCCTAAGGTTATGCTGGTGAACAGTATACAGAATATTCATCAACTAAGGAACGGTCACCATTCAATGACAAATATAGCACAAGCTATTTCTCATCTGTCCTTTTTTTTTTTTTTTGAGGCTGAGATTTAGGTTTTTTTCTAGAAATCCTCACAATTGGCAGCTGGGAAGATGCTGGTGCCTTTGTCCTCTTATGCAACTCCTGGTGTCCCCTTTTCTCCCCCCAGCAGGAATAAAGAGAGATTACATGGCTGTTCTCCATTCCGGGGCAGAGGAGGCAGGGTAAGCAATCTTTCCTGAAGTTATGTCCTGAGAACACTTCCAGGGGAAGAGGGAGGGATCATTTTTCATTCATTTTAGTCGCTGGAGTGGGTGAGGGGGAATCGATACCTTTTATCATGGCCCAGTCCAGCCACCTCCTGCAAGAAGCAGCCAGCCCTGCTGTACTCATCCTCTGGTGCTGCAGCAGGAGGGAGAAAACTGATATCCCCAGTACTAACCAGCCTTAACAACAGATGGTAACAACCTCATTTTTCTTCGCAAAGATTTTTTTCTTCCCCACTTTAAAAAGTTACTTTCTGTGAAATACCTTCATTCTGACCCTCAGAGTATCCCAAGAAGGAGATGAATCCCAGTCTCCTCTAATAATTCCATTACCCAGTTTATGACATGCAGGAGTAGGCATTGCTGTTATCCCTTCCTGGTAAACAAGTTTTACTAAAAAGCGAAAGCAAAGCTTTGTTTTGGCTTCTTTTCCACCTACTGTTATTCACTGTTTTATTAACTGTTATTCCCTGGTGAACCCAGAGATTCTGAACTTCACGAGACACTACCAGGATGTGGTGTTCCAATTCTGCAATTTCTTCTTTTAAATTTATTTACTCTCTGTTTTACATAACATGCCAGTGTGTGGCAAATGCTGCTCCAGCCTGAACTATTCAGCAGGGTACAGAAAGCATGCAAGACAAAGTGTTAAATGCTCTTCCAAGTGTCCTCCAAACATCAAGACAAAACAAATCCTACACAAATTCACTGTTATGTTTTCCGAGACAACTAATCAACAGCTATGCCTACCAGCTCCTTAGTTTTTGATATGTTTCCCCAGCATTTCTGGAGTAACTGCCCCTGTCTGGCATCCAAGATGATGGTGATGCCACTGCCAGTTTCTCTTCCAAAAAAGAAAGCACATCGAAAGGAAAGTGAACACGAGGGAAGTTATGCTTACAATCAGCAACACTCAACCCTTTTACAGTTTTCCATCTAAGGAAGAGTTGGCTCTTTGGCTACTAGCAGAATTTTGAGCTTTATCCTCCCCATGCTGTCTAACACACACCCACAACACCAAATTACAGGTACCTTCCAGACCACACTATGGTAAAGATCTCTGGGATATCTGTAATGTTATATATGTCTTGGGATACAAGAAAACATAACAGCATGAGTAAGTTTCACATTTCCATGTAATCACTGTTAAGCCTCAATTTAAAGTCAAACCCTCTCATTGTTATAACGAGTTGTCTCTTTTGGGGTGGGTGAAGAGAGGTGGCAACTCCTAAGACACCAAGTAAAAAAATGTTAGGCTCCCATACCAAATGCTCCCGATGATCAGCCACTTCAAATCTCCTTACAAAGGTACACAGAATTACACTCAACAGTGGTTTCAAACATACAAAGATCAAAAACAAAGCCCTCAGATCATCACAGCAGTGGAAGTAAAAACCAAACAGCTCAAGTGTTCTTTCATTTTTTCAAGTAATTCTGAAGAGCAAAGGAGGAAGGGGGGGGGGGGGGGGG
>JAAWXA010000011.1:22505431-22518957 GCA_038090715.1 Florisuga fusca
CCATCGCACCTTCCCACCACCCAGCCCCGTTCTGGCAGCCCTTTGACGGATTGATTTCTTTATTAATCTGTACTTGTAGGCGGCTGTGCTGAAAAACAACTTCAACACCCTAAAAATCGCACGGGCACTTCCAGAAAAGTTCAGCGGGAACGGGGGCTGGACCCTCCATCACCACCTGCCCGGCTCTGCAACTAGGGGACTACTGCTGGAAGATGCTGGCAGTGTTTCTTTGCCTTAAAATAAAGAACAAATGCCACAGCCCCTGCCAGTGTTCACTCAGCACCAGGTCCTAGCCCTCCTCTAAAACCAGGGCTTTCCCTACATACCTCTAAGCAGAAGGCAAAGGTCACCACAAGCGTCCCTGTCACATGCTGCATGTTTGTTCCTTCTTAACTCTGCAGCACGTTAACAGCAAAACTGCTTACAACGTGGTTTTTTTTTTTCTTTTCAGAACCCGAGTATAAACATTTGCAAAAGCATGTGTTTATAAACACACATGCAGGCGGCATACATATAGGGAAATAAAGGAAATGTTCATTTTAATCCTCGTAAAAGGTTTTACAAAGATTATCAACAACTGATTCAGCTGAAATATGTATTAAAAAGCAACAGGAACAAGACTCCCAGACAGATCATTAAAGCTCTTTATATATTCCATGATAATCTTTTCTCACTCCCAGACCTCAGCAGTAAAGCATAAGGCTTATCCAAGACTATAACCAAAAGGGAATTAATCTAATGCTAGCAGCCTCCAACTTAACCTATCAGCCTATTTGTAGCAGCATGCACTGGTCTAGAGCATATGTTTTATTACCATTATTTACCTATAATACTGCCAGTTTCATTTCTCTATCACAGCCTATGCAGAACTGCAGTGGTGGATGTCAAAACTCTTGGTAAAAAAAAAAAAAAAAAAAAAAAAAAAAAAAAAAAAAAAAAATCAGGCCACAACCAGGCCCATCAGATGTTCTGCATCACTGCTCAGGCACAAAGCTCTTTCTGGGGCTGAAGAAAGCCAAAGGGAGCTGAAGACATGCCTGGTTGCCTTCCTTTCCCCTCCCACCCCCCAGGTTTTCCAAGCCAAACACTTCCAGCAACAAGGTCGATTACGTTTACCTTCAGAAATACAGCAAAACACTTTCGAGTAATATTTAAAGCACAAATTGTTGCATTTGTGTGCTTACAGAAGATGCACACATGGGGCTCCAGCTCGCAGTGCAGCAAAGCTGCTTTTACACATCCAGCTCCACCACCACCTTCTGCTGTGACCTTGAGCAAGTCACTCTCCTTCCCTTTACACACCAGAAAGCTGCAGAGACTTCTTTAATTTCCCTGAAGTTGGTCTGGTCTGTGCTTTAGGGTGTAAAATATAAAAAGCTTGTGTTTCTTCCATAAAAAGAAAGTGGCTTGCAGAAAATAACAAAAAAATTTCAGGGGTAAAAGCAGTAAGGCCGAAGTTTTATTCATGAAAACTAAAACCATAACCAACTGGTTAAGTGCATTACCCAGGAGAACTTTAATAAACAGAATTAATGGACTGATATTTTTCTTTAGATTTGTAAAAGAAGAGACTAATACAGATTATTAAGTGTCAAGAAATACTGTCTGCTTCTTACAGCTGCCTTTATTGATGATACAAGTATTATAATCACTCTTCTCAAGGACACACCTTACTGCTGCAATATTAGGCTACAAAATAGAGGTGAAAACAGATTACTACATAGCACATGATTTTTTTATCCAATTTTAGAAATATTTTACACCAAGTATAGATTTTTCAAAGTAAACCACGTGCTTACTTGATGCTAAGATTTTTTTTCTCAAGTACTTAAATCCTATTTATTCCTATAAAAAGGAACCAGTAGATACATGCTTAGTCTCTTCTTTCAAATGACATGATCAGTTCTTCTGCAGAAAAAAGCCAAAAGCGTAAAATTTCTAGAAGTCAGGAACCCCAGACTTTTAAGGGATAGGGCAGAAAAGGCACAAATTAAAAAAAAAAAAAGCAGAAGTTAAATGTACCATGTATCTCTAATGTTCTTAATACCAAGTATTTGCAACATTTTATAAACACTGCTCATCAAGTAGGTATCTGAGTACCATTTATGTATAATGATCTGTTTTAAGTAATGCCAATCAGATTGTAACATTCACTGAGGGTAAAGAACATCTGTCAAATTAGGACTGTAAAACAGGAACGTTCGTTCTTAAGATGCTTATGCTGACAGAGACTGATAGTATCTGCATAGTACTCACTGTGTAAGCAAATGATGCTAACAGCTATCAAAGAAGATACTAAAAAAAAATTTGAAAAAATTAAATGCAACGCTTTATTCTAAGAAGATGTAGAAGCACTGCCCACTTTCCTAAAATACACACTGTAACCAAAAAATCCTCAGACCACCACCATAATAGCAAACAGGCCCAGGTCCTCAGCTAAAAAATCTGCATCATGCCTCCAAGGAAATCCAAGCCAGGACTTTTCTACTGTGACTATGATTTTGGTTGCTCAATTTCAGCCTGGTTTTAAAGAGTACTGAATCAGCTTTTTAAAGGCAAGGGGTAAGGGGGGAGGGAAATCAGAGGGTTTTGAATTTTATCAAGGCATTACATTAAGGTTTTGTTTAAATTTTGCCTGCAGGGCTGATCCTGTCTCTCAGTGAACTGGACAGCAAAAATCACAAAGCCTCGTGGAATAAAGGGTTAAACAACCATTTTGCACAACTGGGAGGCACATAAAAGGCTGCATAATTTTTTCCACTCAAGATTATGCAAACAAAAATAAAGATCTGAAATGCCTGTCAGATGAACTGGCAAAGCTTGGCTTTCTCTAGGCTATGTCTAGAGACTGAGCTCCTGTGGGGTGTCTCAGCTCCCTTCAGCAGAAAGCCAACCACACTTCCTCCCTCAGTGAATGGCATCATTAGCATCTCTCCACTCTTCCACCAATTATTTTCACATCAGTTAATATCTCTATTCATCAAAATTTGATCAAACTGGATGGCAAGTTTGAGCACTGCTGGGAAGGGGAACAGAACAGAGCAAAAGAGAAAACTCACTTGCCCGAGCTGAGAAACCAAACTCAGAATTCAGAAACACCATGAAGCAGGCAGGAAGATCTGTATCAAAGCAGCATCTGGCAGCAGAATAAAGATTGTTTTGCAGCTCCTCTTCTGCAACATCTCAGTTACCAGATGAACACCCCAGCAACAGAGATCTCTCCTTCCAACCGAGAGAAGAGAGCAGCCCACCTGCTTCTTAAGACAAAAATTAAGAGATACAACCTAGAGCAAACACATCATCACTACTGTTGGATTCTACCATTGGTAGCCTTAGCCACTACATGAGATACTGTTTATCCCTCTAGTAATGACTAGATACTGAAGAACAAGCACTTATTTTATGAAGATCTGCATATTGATATAAGAGGTGAAAGAAGAACATTTCCTCATTTCATTTGTTTTGCTAATAAAAAAGGAGAGTTCCCAAATCAAGTTAGAAATAGTGGGTGATTTTTTGTTTTGTTAAGCCACAAATGCTATTTACTGACAGAATTTCAGCCTGTTAAGCCAGAGAATGAAAGTTCTGAAAGCTGGAACATGTTTGTTGCTCATATGACAATCTGCATTCTAATTAATTTGCTTTTCTATGTTTGTATCCAGAATTCTGCAAAGATGCTCTTCAAACACTGAAACTGCACTGGAGTATTCATTAATCTTAATTCTCTCAAGCTTGTACCTTAAGTTGTTTTTTTAAAATTACTATAATTATTTTGTGTGCATGATAACTAAGAGTGGAAAAATATTACCTGCCCAAAGTTTCCTTTAAACCAGAGTCAAACTGAAATCCCCCTTGCTCACAGGAACTAGTGAAAAATGTTGCATTGCCATTACATCAGCTCTGGAACTAGAGCTCCTGAAATCCACTTTACAGAAAGCTCCAGTTTGCTCAGACTGACTTGGAAATCTGCCTTGGCTTACCTGCTCTCTACATCTGTCATCCAAAGATTGAGAGAATGGGAGTGGAGAGATGAGAGGTTGCTGGTGGGCAAAGTCTTCTCCTGAATGCCCTTTGCCAAAGGGCACAAGGGAGAACAAGGGTGATGAGTTTCATGAACTCAAAGGGGACTCTGAAGCTCTGTCATCATTATACTGCAAGCAGAGATGTTCTTTCTCATTTAGCCATGTGTATTCTGACAGAAAAAACTTAAAAACAAATGGAATTTTTATTTTGAGTGTCAAAATCCAAGCCTAGTCATCTAAAATAATTCAGCACAACTGAGAAGCAACATTGTCTCCATAAATTCATTTGCCTCTCTGCAAAATGGGAAAACTCTAATGCCATGCTATAGATTAATTAAGCCACTTTTGTCCTGAAGGAAACAAGGAACAAGGACTCAGGAAATTAACCTTGGAGAAGAATTTTTTTATTTTTTAAAAAAATATTAAGAAAAAGAAAACTACCAGTATCATTAACAGCCTGCAAGGCAAAGAACTCTTGTGAGAGCCCTACAAATTAAATGAAAAATCCATTGGGCTTGTGAATTTAGTCTTTATTTTGATCTTCTAGTGGTACTTGCTTTTAGATTGCTTGCTCAGAGAATGTTTGAAAGTTGAACAAGTATGACAGAGTGAAGCTCACAACACCTAACTTCAACATGGGGCAGTCAATAGCCAAGAAGAGATGAAAATACAGAGCAAGATTCACACTATTCTGCTTCAACTGACCAGAAGAATATTCCAGTATTCCAACATAAACTCAGTCTAGAATATAAACTGCTTTGGATCTTTGCTTAAGACATTCTTCTGTTATGCATCCAATCCAATACTGAATTTAATTGTTATCTTTGTTTGGTGAGCTGTATTAACAGAACACACCCAGGGTACTCCTGAAAAGGGCAGAGCTTCAAAGCACCACGTCCCCACCTTCTGGGTCAGGGTCACCTAATTAACCATACTCTCCTCTGAACTACATTTTAAAATAGTAGTTGGAAGAATTAGCTGGAAGTAGTTGGAAGAATTTATTTTCAAATCTCTACCCATTGGTTGTGGTGAGGTGGGAAAGGGAAACAGAGCAGGATGCTGGGACAGCACAGGAGGAATGGAGTGTTAATGAAGTCTCCCAAACTTCCCCTTCCCAAAGGATCCTCTGATGCTGAGCAGTGCAACAGACAGCATGCAGCCTCCAAGCCCCTGCTGTTAAGACAGCAGATGTTAGAAGAGCCATTACATTAATGTTATTATTTCATAAATGAAATTAATTTAGACCCATACGGATTGTATCAATTTTCAGGCATGAAAGTTGCAGCAGATTTTCTTGTGGGTGGACTGACATGCTCATGCTCTCCCACTTCCTTTCATTTACTTTTCCAAGGCTTACTGTAGAGAAGTATAAAGTCAGTGCCATGAAAGCTGAGGATGGTTTAAAAATATTCCTTCTTTAGGGCACCGATTCCAGTCTTCCACTTCTCTACATTCTGAGCTATCTACACACACACACACAAAAAAACCCAAACCCCAAAACTCACAGAGAAAACAAACAACAAAACTGTTGCTCTCCTTAAGACAGCTTTGAGAAGTTCCTTCACAATCCTAGGGCTTAAAGCAAAAAAATCAGCTTGCTGGAGGCCTGGAAAACCAAGAGAAGATAAAGTGAACCCTAAACATCTTGCTCCTTTTTGGTTTTTTACACAGCAAAATGAAGTCAGAGCATTTTGCTCTGTGACAGGCTCTGTGTTTGCTTCTCTTCAACCATCTCAGATGAGGAAAAAGAGAAAGTGACAAGAGAAAAAAGTGAGACAAAGCTCTCCAGAATCTTTTATGAACACCAGAACCTTTCATGAGCTTATAAAGCTTCCTCTATGGGGAAAACCTTCCATTTGAGGTAAACACAGCAGAAGGTAGCTGAAAGGGAGAACCTCTTTGGTGCTGGTTAGCAGGAATAGTCTGGGAGGACTACTTGTGTTCTGTGGAAGGGATCCAGGAGTGCCTCTGATGTCCTTACAGATCCTTCTAAAGCCCTCTTCATTAATTCAAGGGTAACCTAGAAACAGTCATCTTATTTCTTCTAAGAAAGATATAGGAAAATGAAGTTGCTTATGGGTCATCAAGTCTCTTCACTGACTATTTCTCTCTCTGCTTTTTCTCTCTCATCTATATAATAACCATGTACACGAAAGAGAATTCTGAAGCCACAGAGGGTCCAAATAATTTGCCAAAAAATGCTGTAGTCTGCACATGTCTTCCTTGCCCTGCTTCTTCTCCATATGTTAAACACCAAGTCAGAACAACAGCTTCACAAAAGCTTTGTAACTCATATGTTTATGACAAATAGTTGTACCTACTTTATGTATCACGGCACCTCAGAAGGAAGTGTGGAATTTTCAAAGACTTCCAGTATTATTTAAAACACAAATATAACATTAGCAGTTCCTCAGATTTCCAAACCATTAAATGCAATCATAAACAGAATAAAAAAATAATCCATGAGCTCACAATATTACAACATTATTCCATTTATACTTAAAAACACACTGGTGGAATATTTAACAAATATATTCATGATGGATGAGCACAGCATAAATACTCTTTATATAAATGAACACTTAGAGGCTGCAAATAGCTATCCAATTTTAACATTCCAGTGTTACAGAACTAATCAACAAGCCAGTGTTGACATCCTTCAAGTTAAAGGAAACACAGTATTAAATATTAATTTTTACATAACACCTTTTAAAAATTCTGTAATAGAAATGTTACAGCTGCTCTATTAACCAAGCAAATTCTGTGCCTTATTTAGCAAGCAAAGACTAGTGTATATAAAAAACAATAAAATACTTAAATAGACAAAAATAATCTCCAAACCATCTCCAAATAACATACTTTGAATTCCAACTGTTGCATGAAAAATTCCAACAAATACCTCTAGGAAAGCCCAGGTGTAGCTGAGCCTCTAAACCACAGAAAATTCAATTTCTGTTCACTTTGATCTGTCCCTCTCCCAATTTTATACCAAGAAGAGAAATTCACTTTACAAGAGCTTTCTCCTATACTGCTGCTTCATGAGAACAGCAATAAACTTTCAGGGAGCAATTCCTCAGGCTGTCATTTTATGCTCTGTTATGGGGAATCAGAGGTCATCTTCAGGTAACACAAATCCTTTTATTCGATGCAAAATCCACCACCTTAAATAGCCTCATTCCTTCCTTCACTTACACAAGGCAGCTTTTTGTCAGCACAGTTCTATTGAAGAAGTTATGTTTACCCATGAAAATGCCTGCAGGGTGGTATCAAACTNTTCTCAAAGCTGGCTTAAAGCAAAAAAATCAGCTTGCTGGAGGCCTGGAAAACCAAGAGAAGATAAAGTGAACCCTAAACATCTTGCTCCTTTTTGGTTTTTTACACAGCAAAATGAAGTCAGAGCATTTTGCTCTGTGACAGGCTCTGTGTTTGCTTCTCTTCAACCATCTCGGATGAGGAAAAAGAGAAAGTGACAAGAGAAAAAAGTGAGACAAAGCTCTCCAGAATCTTTTATGAACACCAGAACCTTTCATGAACTTCTAAAGCTTCCTCTATGGGGAAAACCTTCCATTTGAGGTAAACACAGCAGAAGGTAGCTGAAAGGGAGAACCTCTTTGGTGCTGGTTAGCAGGAACAGTCTGGGAGGACTACTTGTGTTCTGTGGAAGGGATCCAGGAGTGCCTCTGATGTCCTTACAGATGCTTCTAAAGCCCTCTTCATTAATTCAAGGGTAACCTAGAAATAGTCATCTTATTTCTTCTAAGAAAGATATAGGAAAATGAAGTTGCTTATGGGTGTCCTGGTTTGAGCCAGGATAAAGGTGATTTTCTGGTTTGTACTTTTGCTTTCAGCTAAGTTTCTTGTAAGTAGCTGCACTTGCTGAAATTAACAGAAGTTTCTCAGTGTCTGCTTCTAGGACTGATAACACTGGATGTTTATAGTTACTGCTAGAAGTTGGTATGCAGACCCAAGGACACTGTTGCTTCTGAGGAAAACATTTTACCCTGCAGAAGGAGTAAAGAGGTCCCACCTGAACCCCTCCTCGGGGGAGGCCCGAGACAAGATAGATGCCAGAATTGACCAAACAGAGTATTCCATCCCATACACGTCATACTCAGTATAAATTGGAGGGATCACGAGGGTCGGCATCCTTTTCCTGCTCCTTTCCTGCCCTTTCCCTCCTTCCTGCCTTCCTTCACCGGTTCCCTGTGTGCTTCGGCATCCTGGGAGGATTCCATCCATTCCTCTGCCTGTGGTCCTGATCCATGCCAGCCTGAATCTGTGTGTTCCTGCCTCCAGCTCCCGACTGCTCCTGACCCCAGGGTCCAGCCTGGACTTTCCCAGGGCTGCCCTGCAGCCTCGGTGGTGACGTGAGAGTTATTGGGGGAAAGGGGGAGGAACGTGGGATCAATCTTTTCTTGTATATTTGTATATATTTAGTAATTTCACCTATTTATCATTACTGTTTCATTAAAGTTGTGTAGTTCAGTTTCCAACCCATAAGTCTCTTTCCTTTATTCTCTCTCCTTTCCTTATCAGGGAGGAGAGGGGGATTAATAGAAAAATCTGTTATTTGGTTTAATTGCCGGGCCAGTGTTAAACCGTGACAATGGGTCATCAAGTCTCTTCACTGACTATTTCTCTCTCTGCTTTTTCTCTCTCATCTATATAATAACCATGTACACGAAAGAGAATTCTGAAGCCACAGAGGGTCCAAATAATTTGCCAAAAAATGCTGTAGTCTGGACATGTCTTCCTTGCCCTGCTTCTTCTCCATATGTTAAACACCAAGTCAGAACAACAGCTTCACAAAAGCTTTGTAACTCATATGTTTATGACAAACAGTTGTACCTAATTTATGTATCACGGCACCTCAGAAGGAAGTGTGGAATTTTCAAAGACTTCCAGTATTATTTAAAACACAAATATAACATTAGCAGTTCCTCAGACTTCTAAACCATTAAATGCAATCATAAACAGAATAAAAAAATAATCCATGAGCTCACAATAATACAACATCATTCCATTTATACTTAAAAACACACTGGTGGAATATTTAACAAATATATTCATGATGGATGAGCACAGCATAAATACTCTCTATATAAATGAACACTTAGAGGCTGCAAATAGCTATCCAATTTTAACATTCCAGTGTTACAGAACTAATCAACAAGCCAATGTTGACATCCTTCAAGTTAAAGGAAACACAGTATTAAATATTAATTTTTACATAACACCTTTTAAAAATTCTGTAATAGAAATGTTACAGCTGCTCTATTAACCAAGCAAATTCTGTGCCTTATTTAGCAAGCAAAGACTAGTGTATATAAAAAACAATAAAATACTTAAATAGACAAAAATAATCTCCAAACCATCTCCAAATAACATACTTTGAATTCCAACTGTTGCATGAAAAATTCCAACAAATACCTCTAGGAAAGCCCAGGTGTAGCTGAGCCTCCAAACCACAGAAAATTCAATTTCTGTTCACTTTGATCTGTCCCTCTCCCAATTTTATACCAAGAAGAGAAATTCACTTTACAAGAGCTTTCTCCTATACTGCTGCTTCATGAGAACAGCAATAAACTTTCAGGGAGCAATTCCTCAGGCTGTCATTTTATGCTCTGTTATGGGGAATCAGAGGTCATCTTCAGGTAACACAAATCCTTTTATTCGATGCAAAATCCACCACCTTAAATAGCCTCATTCCTTCCTTCACTTACACAAGGCAGCTTTTTGTCAGCACAGTTCTATTGAAGAAGTTATGTTTACCCATGAAAATGCCTGCAGGGTGGTATCAAACTATCCAACTGCTCAGAAAACACAAGAACATGTTGCTTAATTTTAAAAAGGCTTCCAGGAGCTCAGCATCAAATGAAGCTCACGTTACCTTAGCTAACCAGCTGGAAAAGTAGATGAAACAGCACTCAGTACTTCAGACAGCAAATATTCCCAGTTTTGAAATACAAAGATTTGTGAGCAGAGCAATGCAACCTCCTGTCTGTAGTTTCATATTCAGCCAAACTTAAGTGTACTAAACTTTACCCTTTGACTTGAGGACAACTTCAGCACAAAAGGCAATGCTTTGATGAAGCTGAAAAACATATTCAATTGCTATTTAATAAAAAATAAACTTGACAAGGCCAAGATCTACAAAAGACAAGGTGACAGAGCTGTTAAAGAGCTAACTTGTTGGGTACAGCCCTTCTTCAGATTTAGGGGGAGGGATATTAAACAAGCATCTTATGTCTTCAAATGGGAGACAGAAAATAAAAAACCCCACACAAACAAACAGACAAACCAAAAAACCCCACTTCTTTCTGATGGCAGTCTGAATGACCTACATAACCAAACCCCACAGAACAGCATTTTTCACACCTAACAACATCTGACAGAGCCAAGAGGTCATGACCACCTTCCAAAAAACCAGTATGTCTCCACAATCCCATTAGATGCATTTCAAACAAGACATGTTACTAAAGCTTTATGAGAACAAGAGACTGGGACAAAAATCAGTGAGTAAACATAGAAAGACAATAAGCCCTATCCTACTATGAAGACATGGAGAATAAAATGCAGTAAATTTAAACTGATGCTGGGGAAGTTCAAACACTCTGAAACAAAAGCACAGTAAGAATTTTTTAATGGCACAAGCACCTGTGAAACTGCCATCCGATTACATTAAGTACCTTTCAAGGAATGACCAGTCAGTCCTGCCTTGGGGTTGAAGGACAGACTTCCTTTCCCCCCTGAGGCTTTGAAGGCCATTTAATAAAGCCATTTCTACTTAAAACCCTTCTCTAAGAAGTTCTATATATTAAAAAAAAATCAATAATTCAGTTATTGATGTTTTGAGAACCTCAACAATCATTGCTACCTCTAACATCCCACTGCATCATGTGGGTCTCCCATCTTCCTCTATAATAAGGCTTCAAATTTCACTAACACCTTTTACTTCTCCTCTGGGAAGATGCAGAGTTGACCAGTGAACAGCCAGCAGTGATTTCAATGCTTACCAATAACCTGCTACTGAGATTAAAAGCTTGAGTTGCATTCTAAGTTTTTGTTAGCAGCTCAGTTGCTCTTCAAGTCCATGGAAGTTCTCCACTAAGCCACAGAACCATTCTGCTGCAGCTGTTTGTAAAGTGCCTGCAGGGTAAGTGGAAAAAAACCCACAACCATGTGTGCTTACACTCAGCCTTTATAGAGTTAGTTTGAAAAGCAGTTTTAAATCTGAATCACAATCTATTAATCCTGCAAATACAATTCCATTGTTTTCTCCAGTGGGCCTTTTGCAGAAAGAGTTATCACACATTGCTGTGGGAAAAAAAAAAAAAAAAGAAATAAAACCATGTGAAACTATTCCAGAAAGTAATATGAATGGAGACTAAGTAGAAAATTTAAAACCTTTAAAAATCTTCCATTCTGTAAATGAAGACATAATCTGAAAACATCTTTGTGCCAGAACTAAACAAATTCTTAACAATTTCTTACTAGTTTTCTCATCTATCTCAAGCATAATTCCAGCCCACCAATGGAAGCACAGGCATTTAACACCCAACTTCTGTTATTCTGACCTAGTGTCAGAATAAAGTCCTAAAGAAAAATGTGCCTGCTACAAGAACATTGGTGTTTTGTTTCTTATTTGACCCTTTGATATGAAAACCTGAAGAATATCAGCTTTATGTCTGAGCACATGATTTATGCAGGGTTTTTTATACTCAAATTACTGATCTCTAGGGAAAAGATCTGCAGGAAACATCACAGCCGTTTGGGTATGTTCTTAAATATGTTCTTAACCTTCTGAAAATAAAAAAAGGGAAAGAAGAAGTCATAGATACAAGATCTATATGCTTTCTTATTACTTCCTTTTTCCAGTCTTCTGCTGAGCAAAAAACCTTGCAGGAATCAAGTTATTACCAAACTACAAAACCAGAGCATGGGAGCTATACATCGAGCTGTCAAGGATGTAGAAATAAAGAAAAGCTCATTTAAAATTGTATTTATGGTCATTTTAGGCATAACTTATAAACCAAGTAGTTGATGAATGTTCAGCCATACAATGTTTTTCCTCTTGGTTCACTGTAGCCTGTGATGTTCCACTTCAAACAAGCTCGTGTGTATTTTGGGAGAAGATCCCAAGCCACTCCCAGCCCAGGTCTCACAGAACAAAAAATACACTCTTAAGAGCTCATGTTTTAAATCAACCAACTACACAAGATCCAACTTGATTTTAAGAATCTTTCTTCCAGTAACACTGCTATCCCCACCCTTCCTTTACTTCACAGTTGCTGCTATAAAAACCTTTCCAATANCCTTTTACTTCTCCTCTGGGAAGATGCAGAGTTGACCAGTGAACAGCCAGCAGTGATTTCAATGCTTACCAATAACCTGCTACTGAGATTAAAAGCTTGAGTTGCATTCTAACTTTTTGTTAGCAGCTCAGTTGCTCTTCAAGTCCATGGAAGTTCTCCACTAAGCCACAGAACCATTCTGCTGCAGCTGTGTGTAAAGTGCCTGCAGGGTAAGTGGAAAAAACCCCACAACCATGTGTGCTTACACTCAGCCTTTATAGAGTTAGTTTGAAAAGCAGTTTTAAATCTGAATCACAATCTATTAATCCTGCAAATACAATTCCATAAAAAAAAAAAAAAAAAAAAAAAAAAAAAAAAACAAAACACAAAAAAACACAAAACAAACAAACAAAAAAAACCCAAAACAACAACAACAAAACCCATGTGAAACTATTCCAGAAAGTAATATGGAGACCACGTAGAAAATTTAAAACCTTTAAAAATCTTCCATTCTGTAAATGAAGACATAATCTGAAAACATCTTTGTGCCAGAACTAAACAAATTCTTAAGAATTTCTTACTATTTTTCTCATCTATCTCAAGCATAATTCCAGCCCACCAGTGGAAGCACAGGCATTTAACACCCAACTTCTGTTATTCTGACCTAGTGTCAGAATAAAGTTCTGAAGAAAAATGTGCCTGCTACAAGAACATTGGTGTTTTGTTTTGTTTCTTATTTGACCCGTTGATATGAAAACCTGAAGAATATCAGCTTTATGTCTGAGCACATGATTTATGCAGGTTTTTTTATACTCAAATTACTGATCTCTAGGGAAAAGATCTGCAGGAAACATCACAGCTATCATAAGTCGTTTGGGTATGTTCTTAAATATGTTCTTCACCTTCTGAAAATAAAAAAAGGGAAGGGAAAGAAGAAGTCATAGATACAAGATCTATATGCTTTCTTATTACTTCCTTTTTCCAGTCTTCTGCTGAGCAAAAAACCTTGCAGGAATCAAGTTATTACCAAACTACAAAACCAGAGCATGGGAGCTATACATCGAGCTGTCAAGGATGTAGAAATAAAGAAAAGCTCATTTAAAATTGTATTTATGGTCATTTTAGGCATAACTTATAAACCAAGTAGTTGATGAATGTTCAGCCATACAATGTTTTTCCTCTTGGTTCACTGTAGCCTGTGATGTTCCAC
>JAAWXA010000011.1:22518976-22567305 GCA_038090715.1 Florisuga fusca
TGTGTATTCTGACAGAAAAAACTTAAAAACAATGGAATTTTTATTTTGAGTGTCAAAATCCAAGCCTAGTCATCTAAAATAATTCAGCACAACTGAGAAGCAAGATGTGTATAAGANCTTCCAGATGAGATTGCTGCTGATAAAACATAAATATTACTTTGAGGAGGTTTCTCTTGCTGTTCGTGTGTTAAATCTTCCTAATGTAAAATGTTGTTTGTAGGTTTAATAATCCAATAACCTGCTACTGAGATTAAAAGCTTGAGTTGCATTCTAACTTTTTGTTAGCAGCTCAGTTGCTCTTCAAGTCCATGGAAGTTCTCCACTAAGCCACAGAACCATTCTGCTGCAGCTGTGTGTAAAGTGCCTGCAGGGTAAGTGGAAAAAACCCCACAACCATGTGTGCTTACACTCAGCCTTTATAGAGTTAGTTTGAAAAGCAGTTTTAAATCTGAATCACAATCTATTAATCCTGCAAATACAATTCCATAAAAAAAAAAAAAAAAAAAAAAAAAAAAAAAAACAAAACACAAAAAAACACAAAACAAACAAACAAAAAAAACCCAAAACAACAACAACAAAACCCATGTGAAACTATTCCAGAAAGTAATATGGAGACCACGTAGAAAATTTAAAACCTTTAAAAATCTTCCATTCTGTAAATGAAGACATAATCTGAAAACATCTTTGTGCCAGAACTAAACAAATTCTTAAGAATTTCTTACTATTTTTCTCATCTATCTCAAGCATAATTCCAGCCCACCAGTGGAAGCACAGGCATTTAACACCCAACTTCTGTTATTCTGACCTAGTGTCAGAATAAAGTTCTGAAGAAAAATGTGCCTGCTACAAGAACATTGGTGTTTTGTTTTGTTTCTTATTTGACCCGTTGATATGAAAACCTGAAGAATATCAGCTTTATGTCTGAGCACATGATTTATGCAGGTTTTTTTATACTCAAATTACTGATCTCTAGGGAAAAGATCTGCAGGAAACATCACAGCTATCATAAGTCGTTTGGGTATGTTCTTAAATATGTTCTTCACCTTCTGAAAATAAAAAAAGGGAAGGGAAAGAAGAAGTCATAGATACAAGATCTATATGCTTTCTTATTACTTCCTTTTTCCAGTCTTCTGCTGAGCAAAAAACCTTGCAGGAATCAAGTTATTACCAAACTACAAAACCAGAGCATGGGAGCTATACATCGAGCTGTCAAGGATGTAGAAATAAAGAAAAGCTCATTTAAAATTGTATTTATGGTCATTTTAGGCATAACTTATAAACCAAGTAGTTGATGAATGTTCAGCCATGCAGTGTTTTTCCTCTTGGTTCACTGTAGCCTGTGATGTTCCACTTCAAACAAGCTCGTGTGTATTTTGGGAGAAGATCCCAAGCCACTCCCAGCCCAGGTCTCACAGAACAAAAAATACACTCTTAAGAGCTCATGTTTTAAATCAACCAACTACACAAGATCCAACTTGATTTTAAGAATCTTTCTTCCAGTAACACTGCTATCCCCACCCTTCCTTTACTTCACAGTTGCTGCTATAAAAACCTTTCCAATAGCATTGTGTCTTATCAGTGGGGAGAAAAAGGTAATCCAAAAAACTAAAAAAAAAAAATCCAAAAAACCCCACCACTAACAAAATCCCACAAAAAACCTAACATCTTGAAGAACTTAAAAAGACACAGTTATTTAGGTTGCTTCCAGACTAGGACACTACAGTATGGGATGTGAGTATCACTGCACAGGAGATGAATGTGGTGTGTGGGATTAGCAGCAAATCCCACAGGAACCTGTTGAGTGTATCTGAGCTGAATGAACCACAAGAGTTGAAGGGGTTACAGAAATTCCCAGAAACCCTTCTTTCTGGGGACTGGCCTTATAAAAACAGCAGGAACACAGGACAGTGGTCACAGGACAGAACAAAGAACGTATTTACGTACCACAAATTGATTGGAGTAATTCTGCACCAGAACAAAACACCATCAGTGTCTGCCAGTGAAGATCGTGTGTTGAAAAGAGGCAACAGAATCTCTCACTCACAAATCCTGATGCCCGGGTGACAGATCACTGTCCTCCACTTGTGAGGCTGGGTCTGCTCTTGGATTATTTTTTTTCTCATGAAAGAGAAGATAATGACTTCTCTGCTCCTCTTAGCAGACACCCACCCCTAATATGCCTATCTAAAAAAACCAAAAACCAAAAAACCCACCCTAGAAAACCACCAAATAAAATCCTATACATTTCTAAGCCTTTAGCAAATACCCTTTAAAAGTATATTTGTGACAATGCCCCATGGTAACTGAGCAGGCTGAGATTTCTTCAAGGCAGCAGAGCCAATCTTGCAGTGTTAAAGCAGCCTGCTCCAGCTGATGCTCAACTATAGCACTGGAACTCAGGTTCACTGTTTGCACAAAGTATAAAATAGACAACTATTCTGCATCCTCTGCTACTATCAGGGTGTCTCATTCCAGCAGGGTTTGCTATACTGAGCTCCAACTGGGACTGGACCAGGTGTTTACAAAGGTACCCATGGAAATGGGTGCAAACCAGCAATGTCTTCTTGAAGTGCAACAACATTCACTGCACAGCTGCTCCCTGAGGCCAAGAATTAAGTTTCTCCTGCAGAAGGATAAGAAATACCACATTTTTGTAGCCTTGATGGAGTCCAGACAAAACTTTAGATTCAGATTCAAGCAATTCACTGCCTGAATAACCCTTATCAATGCCCCTTCAGCTTTTTCTGCACCACCACTGCCATTCAGTTTGCCAGGAAGAACATCCATGTGGGTGTCCAGTGTGGAATGCAATTGCTTCACTTCAGTTACAGATAAGCCCCAGCTGAATGGGAACTGCCACCCATTTTGTTACAACAGAAGGAAAGAAAAATTAATGGCCCTGAACCCCCAAATTACCATTTGCAATCTTCAACTCCAAACCAGGTAAAACTCTTGTAGCAAATCTGCATTCTGTTCTTGGCAAAACATTAACAGGAGCTAGTTTTTGACAGCATGTAGACTATTAAGTCCTCCTGCAATTCCTCTGATATTATTACTGACCAAAAAAAAAGAAAAAAGAAAAAGAATAATAAAATTCAACAGCCTCTTAGGTGTTTATTCACTGCAAAAAAGAACAAAATGAACAAACAAAAAACCCCAAATAATTTCCAGTGTTTTCTTCTTTTATATTTTTTGTAAAAGCTTTTTCAAAAGGATGGGGGGGGGGGGCTTCTGGGCTTTTGTTGGGTGTTGTTTTTTTTCCCCCAAGAATGCCAGCTCTTAGTATTTTTAAAAGAAAAGTGTTGTACCATCCCTCTCTTCCCTGCACCCCCAACTATCAGAGAGATAAATTACCCACCTGTATACTGGTAACAAACTTCTTCCTGGAAAAAACCTGGCTGAGGAGTGTCAGCAGGTGCCTGTGTGACACTGAAGGTCAAGTTTCTTGTGCATCATCCTCAACAGGAGAACACATACAAGCTTAGCACCTCTAAAACAAACTATACAATCTGGGAATAAAATTAAGTGTGCTGCCTAAATGAATGGAGAATATGTGCAGATGACTTGGAGTTGGGATATTTCAAGTTATGCAGAGTGGAGCAGCACTGGTCTCATTCACACCTTTTCCTGTCACAAGAGAAATTGAACAATTTTCCTTTGAAGGAGTAACCTTATCCCTTCAAGCTACAAAATTACTATTCTGAAGACAACTTGTCATCTTAATTTCTAGGAAAGCATATAAATTCTATTTTTTTTTCCCCAAATCTTACTATATATTCAAAGGATTCAATTTTTATCTGATGGACCTTTGACTACTGGAATTCTTCCACCTCAAGGTGACTACATATGAGCAAGAACAATCTTACCAGCATACTCCCACCCCAGTACCTTGGGAGCCAGAACTACAGACATAAAACTATAGAGCACTGTCCTGATCCTCTGCTTATTTGTTTGACTGTTTTCAACTCTCAGACTATTAAGCCAGTTTATTTTTTAGAGGAATATTGGGCACAGGACCTGCAGGACCCTTCATGCCATTAACTCCTAACTCCATACTTTCTCATGCAATCATACTCTGGTCCCATTAAGTGATAAATATACCAAACTTCACCTTATTTGAGCATCAAAACAGAATAAAGCAGTTATGAAGGGTGCCATATCATTCCCAAAATTCATGGTTTATGTCCTGAGGTGTTTTTCTTTTACTCCCACTTTCAATACACTATTTGAGAGTTCTCTTCTGCCCCATCTCCTTTTTCCTCTGTCCCTAGACATACTCCCAGAAAAACAAAGGTCTGCAGCCAGAAGAAGTTTCACAAATATAAACCATTTTAAAGACTGTCAAGGCAAACAGGGGAGGTTCCTGACAGCTGGAAAAAAGCAAATAGAACTCCAGTCTTCAAGAAGGCAAGGAAGCTCAGGGTAGCTTCAGGCTGGTACTTATCCTCAAAAAGTGATGGAGCAAATAACTCAGGAAGCCATTTCTAAACATACAAAGACAATAACGTGATCAGAAGTTGTTACCCTGGATATCTGGAGGGGAAATCATGGCTGATCAACCTGACAGAGTTCTGTGATGGGAGTCCTGGCTCAGTGGAGAAGGGAATGCAGTTTCAAAGCTTTTCAACACTGCCTCCCATGACAACATCCCAACAGGCAAATCAATGAAGTCTGGACAGTGAGTTTGACCTGGACACTGTCTGAGGGTCAAACTGAAAGGGTCGTGATAAACAGATCCAAGTCCAGGTGAAGGCCACTACAAAATAAAGATTAGTAAGAACACCAGTTTCTAAAGGAAAAAGACAATATTCTAAGTTACCTAAATTTTAGTGCAGTGGTTGGCATGTCTCATCTTCTCAGCACTACTACAGAGGTCAGGCTCACCAATAAAAATATCACTTTTTTCTTACTAAACCATGCTGCTGATATGGACCTGTCTGGACATTATAAAATATGAATGGGAGTGCAAGGAAGAGGAGAGTACCAAAAGTGCAGCCAAAATAAGGACAGTTTCACCAGAAAGGTTTGCAAGCAGATGGATTCCCTGTCAAGATCTCAGCTGCTGTCTCCCCACCTCCCCAAAGCCTTCAGCACACAAAACAGCTTCCAAGGGATAAACAGGGATAAACATACTGCTTTGAGCATCAGAGGTATACAACAATGGGAAAATGCATTCTGTGAGGTTATTGGATTATTAAACCTACAAACAACATTTTACATTAGGAAGATTTAACACACGAACAGCAAGGGAAACCTCCTCAAAGTAATATTTATGTTTTATCAGCAGCAATCTCATCTGGAAGTAATACAAGTTTTGTGATGCAGTATTTGGAAGTCCATAAATAACCATGTACCTCTCTGGTAGTGAAAAGAATTAAAACTCTAAGGCATATTTGCATCAACAGAAGGTAAACCTTCTCACATCTTCTGAACCATAAGGAGCATGCAGACAGCTATTTTAACTTGATATTTTAACTTTAACTTTTAACTAACATTTCATATCCTGAAAAATTACACTCTTTCATTTGTAAGAGTACTTCCTAACTTAAGTGGAAATAAAAAAAAAAACCCAAACACAACAAAACAACCATACCCACTACAAATAAAGGAAAACTAGAGTTTACTGTTGGATAAAAATCAGAATTTGTAGTAAAATTTGCAAAGATCCTCAAAAGAAAATAGCCCCCTGACTTTCAAAGGCCTTACTGTAAATACCACCTTTTAGTGACAAAGACAGCACAGGGCTGCTTTGTGAAATCCCTTAAGCACCAGGTCAGGCATCCTGACGTGCAAGGAACTATTTACAGCCCTACTGCAGCTTATATTTAGTTCTTATTTAAAATTAAAGTAACAAAGTTTTAGCTGCACCATTGGTTAATTTTATTTTTCCTTTGAGCAGAGACATTAACAACAGTTCTCTGCTCCTGTTATTTTGTTCTTATCTGCATGAATAATCACTGCATAATTTATTACACCCCGTAATACATGTGAACATTTTATTTTAAGAATCCTGCACATCCTCAATTTTGTCAGTTCTTGCTACTTCACCAGGCAATTCCTCAACTGATTTTTAATTTTCCACCTTTTATCATCACAGGAAGTATTAGTTTGTGGTGGTAGTTTTGTTGTTGGTTGTTTGGTTTTTATTTATTCTACTCTTAAAAGCAATGCTGCATTTCAAGTGGCTTTGTTCATTTTTAAGCTCAGCACACAGGCAGGTGTAGATGTAGGATAAGGCAGATTCAGCTTTAAACTCCCCTCCTCCTATCTGCTAGGTAAGAGGAAAAGCACCAGCAGGTTGTTTTGAGACCCTGTGCTTTTGCAGAAGGCACCAGGAGATTAATCTGGTTTAATTAAATGGATCAGCACAGCCATGCAGACTAAAGACTGAATGAGATCATGTTTTTAATTCAGAATGAACAACTTTGTCAGGTTGAGCTGAAATTATGAAACAAATTTTTTTTTCCTAGTCCTAAGTGAACACTTGGAACTAAAAATAGTTCCAAGACCATTTATTATTTTAAGGTAACAATGACTGTGTGCTGATGGTACTTACCTAAATTATACACCATACAGCAAAAAAAATGCACACAAAAACTGACAGACTTCAAATCTATGCGTATCTGGAATTAAGCTGCAAAAAAAGCCTGTCATTTTTTATTAATTTTTTGATACCAGAAGAGAGCAAGATTTTACCCAGCTCACCAGGTGTCCTCTGAAGTCCAGAGTCATCAGGAACAAACATCCATACCTAAGATTCTGTTATGGGAGAATGTTGTGTTCCACTCTTTTTTTTAACTGAAAACCAGAATATGCTCATTTCCTTTATTTCTCTTCCTATCTAGTACAATTTTCAGGATAGCTTTTTGCTTTCCTACTATTTCATGATTCTGGTAATGAACACTTCTTTTCCTAACGAGATCAAGAACAAAGGACAAAGTCTTGAAGAATCACAGGATGGTTTTGGGTTGGATGTGACCTTAAAGATCATTTAATTCCAACTCCTCTGCCATGGGCAGGGACACCTCCCACCAGGCCAGTTTGCTCAAGGCCCCTGAATAAAAGTAACCTACAGCACACCCATACTCATTTTAAATTCAGATGGTGACAAAATACAGGAGGTAGTTGATCCCAAGAATTTTTAATCCCAACAGACCAAGTTTACCCACATTTGCCAAAGGGAACCTGGCTTTCATTCCACCCTGTGTACTGTGGGCACACTCATGTTCCAAGAGAAGTTCACATATGGACAGGAGGACTCTGTACTCTCTCTGCCTTTGAAATGGAAATATTTTAACAAGTTATACTCCCAGCCCTTACTGGTTCACATTCCAAAAATTCTCTATGCTCATATCCATGGCCTCAATTACAAGGTAGTAAAAAAACACAAATTATCCATAGACTTCAAAGCAGTGATACAGAATAATGTAGGATACCTCTCCTGAGTGATCATTTAACTAACGGCCTAATCAACTACTTCATTCAACAACATACAAACAATTCTTCTTTTAAAAGATTTTCTTCTGAAATATAAGTGAAAAAGGAAGTGTTCTGGATGACCTGGGTCTATGAAGTTACATGTAATGTAACCTCAATCAAGACACTACAATAAAGACCATTTTAAGTCATCTCCTCCCTCCTCCTGCAAATTCTTCAAGCATTGCAACCCACTCCATCATATTATGATGCATATTTAGAGTACTAAATCCAAGTGGCTGAAGTGACAGCATTTCTGGTGACATCTGTTGCCCAGTGCTAAAAGTAGCACTGGGCTACTTTTAAAAAAAGACAATTACTTCAAAACTTAAAATAAGAAAATACTGTGATTTATTGTGAATACAAGTTCTGGTGATTAATACTTCCCATCTGAAGGCAGAACCCTCATCTTTATTCAAATGCATCGTATCTTTTATCCTGGCTATTTCCCCACCTGTCAAATTTCTTTTGAATTTTAATCCCATCATCCCAGATGTAACTCTTTTTGCACTGGTGTTACTGGCAGACTGAAACAGGCACACAGTCTGCCACCACAACCATTAACAAAAACACTGGAATGCCACAGGAGAAGCCAGATCTCTCTGGGACCCTCTTTGACACACCCTTCTCTTTTGGCAATATTTTAAGCATGGTTTTAAAACTCTTTTCCCTTAGTTCCCCAGTCAGTGAATCCATCCTACAGACAAGCTGTGGTGTACAGATTTGCCACCCTCTACAAAGGACCAGAGGAAAAGGTTACCATTCCAAGCTCCTGGGCAAAGCTTTGGCCCTCTCTCAGAATTTCAGTGACACAGCTTGAAAGGACAATTGGATACTGCCACACACAAATCCAAACTGAAAAGAATAATCTCATTGTGACTCGAATTCACAGCATCAAACAAACTCCAAGTCCCAAATGGAAACTCGGAAGAGTTTCATCACACATCCTTGTTTTAAAAGCCACAGAAACCACCACAACATCTCTTATCTTCCTGTTAGCCTGAGTAAAGATCAGGTATTTATTTTGCCAATATTCCCCACAAGCACTTGGCTTTATGACAACTGGTCTCAGCACTCAAAAATAATTTTAAAAATGCCTTCCTTAAGGGAAAAAGGCAGCAAAAACAACACAAAAAATCCCCAAACAAACAAGACAACACACACAACACGAAAAAAACCCACAGCACTTTTTTTTCTACATTCACAGTGCTCTTCAGTGCTTCAAACAAACATGATTTTGTTCCAGAACAGCCACTATAAAGTTCTTAAGTTCTTGTGGAAAGACTACAACGTATCAGCTACCAAGCTTTCAATTGCAATTGTTATTCGATTCAAACAGGAAAGAGGAATCACCTCTGCAGGAGCTTCACACTGACTTAGCACCATCACTGCTTTAGAGACACCCTGTAAAAAGGGATCTTGTGGATAGATACACAGCTCAGTAAGAGGAAATAAAAGCATGGGATACACAACCAAAATCAGCAACACTCAATCTCTTGCTCAAGATCCAGGAGTAAAAGCACACCATGGTTATGGTTCTAGAACTCACAAACTGTGGAGAGATGGACAAAATCCTGGGGAACAAAAGCCACCATCACTCTCTGGGCCACAGCACAACCTGAGCCCAAAGCAGAAGGGAATTTGTGAAGCTCAGTGCTTGATTAAAGCCCAAAGGTATCAAACAGTAGAAAGAATAAACACTATTTTTAAAAATCAGTTCTTTTGGGTTTGGCTTTTTTTTTTTTTGGTGGGCTTTGGAGTTTGTTTTTGTTTGGAGTTTTAAAAATATGTTAGAGTTGGGGGGTTTTCAGTTTGGGTTTTTTGTTTTCAAACACCACTGATACAAGACATGGCGTCCAACAGAACCTGTGAGATATTTCCAGAGAAGTATTTCCAGCTCTGGCACAAAGTCACCTGTGACTCCAAGCAAGTGAACCTGTCTGTCACCTTCCCCAGTAACACCTGAGGAGATTACTTCTACTCATCCACACTTCCTTCCACTTTGTCCCTCTGATTCACCACTAATACTATTTGTGGCTGTTCCTAATCTGCTCTGACAGCTGTATCACACTGAGCAAAGTAATTTTAAGCATTAACTATATTACACATATATTTAACAACTGCATATATTTATATCTCAGTTACCTCCACCCCTTGTCAAAATATACTATTTAAATGTGAAAAAAATCTGTACCTCAACAGGTTTTGTTTGGACCTCAGATCCCTACGTGACTAAGTACCATGACAGTGCCAGTAGGAACTGATATTCTGGTTAAATAGAGGCATGACTATATTGGAAGCAAGCCCTTAAAAGCTGCTTGCTGTCACATCAAGACATAAATGAAAGAAGAGATGACTTACCTGCTAGTCTTGAAAGGGAAGTCTTGAAATATCTGTAACAATAAAGAAATGCATTTAGAAACAAACAAAAGCTCTAAAATTGCACAGGTCACATCATTTTCTTCTGTAAGGCTGCACTTGTTTAATAAAGCACATTATCTGAAGCAATTTGCTAGCTGCTAGGCATGCCCCATACAAATGAAAAGCATTTTCCTTGTCTCACCCTGCTCATTAACAAGATTACATTTTGCCCACCTAACTGAAGGACAAAGATTATCCTGCAAGGCAATGTGTAATTACTGCAGCAGAATACAGGTCACTACACACAAATTAAGTGTTATATACAGATTTCACCATTATCACCTACACCATTTCAGAGCTGAAAGTATCAGGGTTAGACTTTGCAGACAAGGAAGATATTATTCTATGTTTTCTTTACTATCAAACCTTTAAAACCAAGCTTATAAATGGTTAAGTATGGAAATAATAGAAAAGAGACTGATTTTTGCCACTGAAGCATATGAGACATGGTTGCTGAACCTTTTCATAGAAAATGTCAAAGCTGTCCTTGAGTTGCAATCAACTTTACAAGAACCACTGCCCCAGAGTGGAAATAGATTGTACTAAAAATTGTTTTCCTAATTAAAAATTATATTCCTAAAGAGAGGTGGGGGCAAATGCACATACACAACATTTTCCTAAAAAGGTAATTACATGAACTCCAACTCCCTCCTTCTGCCTTTCATACATTTATTTGTCATGTCAGTACACATGATTGTAACTGGGACTTGAGGTGCCAGTCAGAGATCAGAACAAAGAAGCAAAGAACCAGAAAGCAAAGATTACTCCAAGTCTGCAAGGGTGAGACTGTGGGGACACACATCAAGGGGTTAAAGAAAGCTGAAATAAATGCAAGGGGGAGGAGAGGGGTGTGTGAGGAAGAGGAACTAGGAAAACAAGTAAGAAATTGAACTGAACTGAAGAAAAACGTCTACACAGCTATTTGGTTAAAAGGAGACAATGATGTGGAGTAATAAAATTATCATAATGGATACAAAATCCATATGGAAACTGAACTTTAACCATAGGTATAAACAGAAGAGATTCATAGATTATCAAAGAAGATGGTTACTGCTTGCTACCTCTTAGAAGACATAACAAGGCTTAATAAATTTATTAGCCCCATTCTCAACAACACATTCTTATCATCATGCTTGTTTTACTTTACCATTGTGTTTGTGGCTGCAAAACATGATAAAACTTGAACACCAAAGTGAATTACAACTGATAAAAAATGTAAAAAATTAACTGCAGTACTCTAATGGTAGTTGAAATACAATTAAAACACAAAATAAAAAAGCCAGAAGGATAAAAAAAATCCCCAAACCCAACGAAACAAACAAACAAAATCCCTAAAAACAAACAAACAAAACCACAAAACCCCAAAAAAATCACCTAATACTGCATGCTCTATTCTGGGAGCACATATGAAGCTTAGAAAGATAATAAAAGTCCATTTAAAAGATGCTCATTGTGCTATCTGCTTGTGAACAAAACCTTCTGATGCAATAAGAAATGCCTTGAGATAGGACAAATCCTGAGAGGAAGAAGACACAAACTGCAGGAAGGAAAAATCTCAGGTTGTCTCCTGCACAGAATTCAGATCAGCAAATATGGAATGGAGCTTTCTCCTGGCAGAACACTACGTTGCCATTAATTTGGAAGGCTAAATGAAGAGAAATGTTTCATGTTTTTTGTCTGTCCACATGTGTTTAGTAGTTTCCATGCACCTTTTTTTATAAGCTGTGAAAAAAAAATCCTGTTAGCAGTAGGGTATACAGTACAAACACCTGTAACCACCTGAATGAAACAGCTACAACAGGAAAAGTAGGAAGTACAGTATTTTATGTTAATTTTTCTATGGTGATAAAAGCTCATCTCTAAATTCCATTTATAATGGAAAAAAAAAAAAAGAGTATTGAAAAGTTACTACTAAAAATTACAACCATTAACATTTACTTCTAATTCTTGATGCACTGAAAATGTTTTGTCACAGCATTTATTACCCTTGAAGCAGGCTGTTTAAGTGTGCTTAGACAGCAGATTTAAAGAAACTAATGGTAAATACAACCACTAGGAAAATACATTATCATACACAAGCAGAAAAGCAGAAAACATTCATTTCCATTCCAGGAACTTAGCCATGCCATTTCAAACACCCCCAGGGAAAGCTCTGCAGCTAAGAGAGAGACATATTTTTAAGGTAACCAAGCCCTGATCATATTTTAGTGTTTGCCCTTAACACCTGAACTGCTGTTTCCACCTCCAGCTCTGCCCACACAGGCACCAGCATTCCCATAAATCCCATTACTGCACTGGAACCTCACCCAACAGGGTACCAGATCAGCACCATTACTATACTTAGGTCAAACACAAGTCATGATTTCTTTCTTCCATGTTCCACTTCAAATTAGCTCCATAAGTGCATTAACTGAAGAGATGCTACACTTCTGGGATGAGTACACCCAATAGCTTCCTGCCAGTACACATTATAATAAATTTTAGTGGAAGAGATTGTTCTCTATTGTCATACAACAGAGGTAAAAAAAAAGTAGAACCAAATAAATTGACATCTGAAGTTCATATCAGTCTACTCAATATTGTGCTAATGCACTTAGCAAGTCACTTGTATCACATTTTTCAAAGATTTCCATTCAGCACAAGGTTCTCTGTAGGATAATACATCTTAGCTCTTGCAAACACCAGCCACCAAAGAAACATCAACTCATAATAGCATAAATGAAGCAAACTCTGCCATAATTCCAAAGATAAAAGGAAAAATTCCACAAACACATACAAAAAAAAAAAATTCAGACACTACAACAGTAAGTGACTGTTCATCACTTCCCTGTATTTTTATTAACTGCAGAGTCACGTCAGGGACTCCAGTGATGATTCTTACCCTTGGGTTTACCCTGTTTCCCCAGTGCTGTCAAATAAGGCTTGAAACTTCTTAGCTTGATTTGCCAAATATGTTTTTCATTTAACATTTAACACTGGAAAGCACTAGTGGATTCTGGCAACATTTTAAAAAACTCCATTCACTGAGAAGGAAACAGACACTGCACTGAGGCAGCTACTCACTTCAGGTCACATTTACAAACTTGTTTTCTTTGCTGTGCTAGAGCTTTTTCTTTCTGAAGCCTGTTTTAGCATTCAGATTTCCATCTATGAGAAAATAATTCATTTCAGAGATTTTAGGGGGAAAACGTAAGATACTTGAGAGTGTTTGGGGCAGCTGTCCTTTTGGTAAGGACTCCCTCACTCCATGGAAACCTGGACTTCCAGACTCTTCTCCTACAACTTGTTTCATGGATGCTGTCACAGAAACCCCACTGACAGATGTGCAACATGAACCAATCTTACATGTCCTACCTGCTACGCAGTAATTCTTCAAAGCAAAATTACAAATTAATCAGACTCCATGTGCTTCTACTCCTATGGACACTTCAAAGAGATCAGTCACATTCTGCATTTATTTTCCTGTATGTGTTCCTGTGCTACAAGGTAGAGAACAAACTGTCAGGTTGAACAGGCTGAAAAAGAAAATAAATTTTGGACCACCTGCTTTACAAACTTTTACTTGTAAACGCAAACCAGTTGTCAAGGAAAACTGGTTTTATCCCAATTAGATAGTAGGAAGGATAGAGCAGATGGCCTCAAGAGGTCCATTCCAATCATAGTCTGTTACACCATACACAGATGACAACAGAAAGAAGCTGCAACAATATTAGAGATGCTGTAAACTAAAAGTTCCTCAGCCAAAAACCCCCCAAACTTTCCAAAGTATACCAGATACATACACAAAATCACTGAAGAACAAAAAAAGGACTGTATTTCAAAGAAATATTACAACTATTTCTTCTGTACCCATTGAGATCTTTCTAGGCAGTATAGCCCTCAAGTAGGTTTTGTGTGTCCCATCACAAGGTTTTTTTCAGTGATTTATGCTATCACAGAAAAAAATGCCTTGACTGCTGGGTATCTCCACCACTATATTTATCAAACTATGCATTTTGCATTGGAGAGTCTCCTCAAATGTTTTCATGGAAATGGAGCCATGATTTTATCACCTGCTCTCATCTGATAATCAAACCCAAGAATATTTGGTAAGCTTTATATTCCTCTCTCAAGGTAAAATGAGAACATGGCTCCACAGACAGAATATCTCAGACACCCACTCCAGCTGCAGCACTGATCTCCTCCCAGAGCTGTGGTAAGCAGCAAAACCACATGAAATTTAATCCTCTTCTCCTGTAGCAGAAGCTGCCTGACTCCAACCTAACTGAATTCCCTTGAAATCAATTCAGATATTCAGTTCATGAACTGATCTCTCCAGTGAAGAGGAAAGGTTTGCTGCACATGAGGAACCACAGGAAGCCAAGGAGCACCTATCAGTCAACAACAAATCCTTCCAGCTGAACAAGGAATAGCCCAATCTCATCATAAGATGCAGTTTTCCTATTTATTTACCATTTAGGAATACACAAGCATTTTCAGCTTTTAGTCCTTGTGTGCCTGATGCTGAAGGAAGTTTTCCTAGATTCAAAAACCTGGAAGTCTCCCTTCCTATTATTCTCTGCCAGACTAAAAAGGCAGCAGGATGTTCCTTTAATCTTTCATGAAGCAGAGATCTCAGCACTTATGTCAAAATACTTTTTTTCAAAGAGCAAATAATTAATCAGAAAACAAGTCACCTCTCTCTCAAAAAAAAAAAAAGCTTTGTTAAATTACATTTGTTGAGAAACTCAAGGATTTATCAATGATCAATCATCAGAGATACAATGAATTCATTCTCACAGCACACCCTCTAGAGATAAGCTGTTAAAAAGTTTTACAATGTGATTAAAGGATTGCATAAACCGCCTATTAAATTGTTCCATACATGTATTTTTCATTCATAATTAAAAGTGCATCCATTATTTCTAACTTAAATCTAACCTTAATTTAGCAAGCAATTTTAGGCAATTTTAAAGAGCAATTCAGTAAAATGTTTTCTTATATTAGCTGTGTAGAATGAGAGGGGCAGAAGCAGCTCACTGTAAAGCCCTATTTTCCCAAACCTTTTCTCATCCTTACAAGACTTTGCTTGAACTATTTTTGGTTTTAGTAGCTTCCCCCGTTTGCAAACACCAATTCCCTACACAGTATTCATACATCAATCATAATACTAAAAATATTATTTGCTTACTTAGATGGAGTTTTTCCCCAACTGACATATTTATTGCATTTGCCTTCAGCACAGCAGCAGCTGAATATCCAGCATTAAGTGGACATTGGATGGGATGATGGGAGGGCAGACATCTCCATCCACAAAAACACCCTGCTTTTTTGCTTTTTTTTTTTTTTGTGGTTTGGCTAGATCAGAAGAAATTAAATGTACAAACCCATACATCCTTTGTTTTCAAGCCTACTTCATGGGAGATCCCTGCTGCACTGTAGTCCTTTACTATCTTTGTTTAAATCTTTGCTTCAACTGCAAATATCAGCAGTAATGATTTAATGCTTTCATTTATTTCTTATGAAAAGGTTAACCAGCCAGCAGCCAAGAATGAACTGCTAAGAGACCCTTCTCTGCACAGCCTATGATATATTTTTACGAAGGTGGGATTAACCATTTACTAGTTTTAATTAGTAAACTGCTGCTTCTGAAACACAAAAGCAACACAAAAAAAGTAGACCAACTGTACAGAATACACCTTTATTCAGATTATTTGTTTAGTTGACAAAAGGTGCACTAGGCACATTTACAGTGTGATCACCACCTTATCTGACATATCTCAATAATTTGAGATAATTTGACTAACACTGGGGAGCACAATGTTTTCACAGCAATACAAGCATCCCTGTCAGCTCACTTGTCAGGTACCTCAGGAACTTGTTCAGTTTATGTTGCCTTATATAAAAGGACAACAAATTGACAGAGCAGTGGCTAATGGGTGATTGTGTCTTTCTCACTGCCCCAATCTTCTGTTAATACCTTCCTTCAGCTTCCCACCCACCTTCTTGTGATTTAAAAACAAGAGCAATGTTTAGTCTCCTTAGTTTTTATTATCTCCAAGGTCTTTCAACAGTTTCCAATCACAATGCCCTCCCCTTGCTCACTGAAACTCCCCTTACACCACTCTACTTATGGATATTAAATGCTAGGTTTTGAAATTGAAAAAAAATTTGAATTAAGATGCTGAGAGCAATCCACATGCTCTTTCCTTCCTATCAGCTGAACTCTGTCCTGAACTAAAGGGACACACACCTGCAAACTTCAAATTAATTTGCAGCACATCACTGAGCACGTCCATGAAGCTATCTGCTCAGCCACCAGGAGCCAAATTTTAGGCTAGGTATACCGAAGAGTAATATATTAAAAAGTTCCTGTGGAAGCTAGATTCAAGGAGGTTAAGAAGAGCAAAAGAAATTATTCTATCATTACTCAGGGCAGGTGGGATAAATCTCATTACACAGAGTTACAGAACACGCAGTCTCTGAGCAACTCAGATAAAGAATATATTTTTAATATCTACACAAGTACAACATAAACCTCCTGCCTGTGGGGAAGAGATGTTTAGACAGAAAGGAGTCTGGAATAAGATGCCCAATAATTGTTTTTTTTTATTTAGCATCGAAAAATGGGAAAGTGAAATCTGAGTCTGCAGGCAACAGCAAGCTCTTACAGGCAGACCACAGCCATGCCACTGGAAAAAAGAATCCAGAAGGACCTTGCAAAATGAAGAAAGTCACTACATGTGATGTAATGCATCCAGGGACAAATATTCTGAGCAATGCCTCCTTAACCACTTAGCATTTGCACTTTCTCTGGCTCCAGCTGTGGCAGGAAGGCTGAGTCACTGTTTTCCCCGAAATCATCAGCTCCAAGTGCAGTAGCTGACCAAAAGAAGGAAATAAAACAACGTGTAGCACTAGGAAAACCTGGTATTGAAACATGTCACTGCACAAACCACTAAAGCATCCACATCTTGTGTTCAGCTCTGGTCTCTGCACCAGAAAAAATACATAGTGGACTTTGAGAAGGTCCAGAGCAAGTCAGCTGAAGTGATCAAGAGATGGAGCAGCTGCCATGAAAAGCCAGAATACAAAATCTGGAACTCTTCAGGTGGGAGGACATGAAGGTCCCAGGGCAGGGTCTGGAGGTAGGTACCATCAGGAAATTCAAAGGCAGCTCTCAGCTTTGCAGCAGGTTAACAAGGAAAGATTGAGAAGGCTTAATTAGGGAGGTACTGGCTAGCATCCCTGAGGCAGGGGGGATGCCATGGAAATATGGAGCCCGGTGTGCAGATGCTATTTCAACACCCCCTGCTGCTGCCAAGGCATGATGCTGGGCTGAAGGACCACTGGTCTCATCCAGCAGCATCTCATGTGTTCTTCATCTCCCTGTCATGGCTCTGTGAAGATGTAGGACAGTCATGAGCTTTAGATGTGACCTACAAGAATATCTGCTCCATCAGAAGTGCTGCTTTAAGGATATGGCAGCCCCATTACAGGAATGTTCTTATCCTTTAATGGCTTCTAGCAAAAGGAGACATATTTAACTCTGAACAAGCTCCAGAAACTTTGAAACTGCTGAAGATATTTAAAGAGGTACATTTGTGTGCTGGCAGTGGTTCAGCTCTATCAGACATCTCCCCAGTGCTGTGACCTGTGATCCTGTAATCCTGAAGGAAATACTGTGACATTTTATGAACCTAACAATTCAGGCCTCCAGGCAAGCTTAGGGAAAGCCCTAAATGTGCACTCTGTACATTCCTAGCTCCTCCCCATTTTTACTACATGTAAAAATTGTTGTTGTTGTTAAAAGTTTTTTCCAAAGAGCAACCACATTGCTTTGGCATTGTTTGCTCTCATTGAATCTCCACTGTCATTTCCCATCACGGATGCAGGACATGCAGTGTGTCACCACAAGTCACCCATGTTTTCAGAAGGTGACAGGATTTTATAGTTCCTGTACTCAGATACAAATGAGCACTGCATGCCAGCAAAGCTGTTTTGCTCTCTAGGTATGACAGGAAGAACGTGTAGATGCTTCAGAATGTAAAATAAATGTTTTTTCCAGGTACAGAAATGAACACAACCAAGAATAAGAGAGTTAGAAGAAAAGTACTTCAGGCTAAAAACCAACAAACTAAAAACCAACTCAAATCCCAGAATATGATGCAAGAGAAAACTGTTGGGTGTTTGAGAGGGTTTTGAGATTTTTGTTTTTCAAATAACTAGTTAAAAAGATTAACAGACTAACCATCTAACAATCCCACTCAAATTTTCTTTTTGGCATGCTAGAACAGTAATTTGCAAGTTTTCTGGGTTTTGTTTTCTTTAAAAACACATTCTTAGAAAGTTGGGAGAGTCATTCCCTTCATGTTCCACCACTGTAAAATTATGCTGTTTCCATGGTTATGGCCCACACATGGATTCCATTGTTACTCAGAAGCTAGAGTTCCAGTTTTAAGTTCTTCTTCATTTGAAGTTACAGAACATTCAAGGCAAGTGAAAAAGGGTTGAAGATAATCAATGCAAGGAAGGAGAGGAGGAAGGAAAAAATTCAAAGGGTAGCTTTGCAAAGAACACACACAAAATAGTGTCAGAAGTTTAACCCAAGATTATCATCTTTGCCCATACATTGTACTTCACCCCAAAAAAAGTGCCACTACTAGTTAACATTTGCATGCATGCAAAAATAAACTTACTGCCATAAAAAAGAAAAACTTTTTATTGACCTCAATGGGATTACTGCAAAAAAAAAAAGCATTCACTGTGAGCTTGACAGCTGCTGCAGGTTTTTTCTGTACAGAAATCTGCTCACCTAAACATGATAAAAATCTGTTTTTAACAAGAATACTGGTGTTTTCTTAGTCTAATATTAGGAATGGAGAAAAAAATTGCTGAAGTTAGTGTTTGTTCTTAAAGCAAAGCATAACATTCTTTTAGAATAAATGGACATTTCCACAAACCTGTGGCTTTGGGCATTTGCAAAAAGAAATAAAAGAGTGCCTGAAATCAGTTTTCTAGGGAGAAAAGACAGTTTTGGATCTTAACAATGTAAAAAACTCAGACAACTGAGAACAGCATGCTCAGTGTGGTAGACAAACTTCCAACAAATGTACCACCACAGACACAGGGAAGATTCCTTTAAAGTAATCTTATTATTCCAGCAAGTCTTCAATGTCTCACTAGTGGCACAGATTACAACACTTTCAGCTACTGTACTGTCTGGAGGCACAACATGCTCCAAAGTGTGGTTCTGGTGGGGTGTTTTTTGGACGAAAAAAAAATTTTAAAAATAATTTTTAAAAAAAATCAAAAAGAGCTTGCCAAAACCTAGATCACAAAGGAATATTTTTTTCAAAAGCCATCTAGATTGGATAAGTTATTTGCTGAAGAATAGAGAGACACAAGGCAAAGAGAATTGGCAAGGAGATAAAACCAAACATTATTATTTGTATCATTACACCAAGCATACATAATTATTTTTAAGCCAAAAAGATAAAGAGCCTACCTCAGGGTCTTTAAAAGGAATTTAGGGGCAACAGAAAAAAGACAATAAATAAGGAAAAGGCAAGAGAGTCATTATAGAGCTATATATTACACATTCATCTACAGTGATGTAATTCATCATTCCTGCTATGTTTCATGATAGCAGCATTTGTGGTAGGTCAGTGCCATCCTCTCCTCTCCCCAGTGGAGCAGATGCAACAGCAGAAATGGAGAAAAAAAAATAAAAAAATCTTTTCCCTAGCTTGTCCTCTGCTTCTCTCTCCCTTTAGACCATTTTCCAGATGGAAAAGAGGGAGGAGAAATTAAGACCACAGAAGATGATGACAAGTGAGGTAGGGAGAAACCACATGCAGAAAAAAAGCAAGAAAAACACACATACTCCAGGACAAAGAAAGCTAAAGAGATGACTGAGGGAAACCAGATGACAGAGGAAGAAAAGGGTGTAATGGGGGAACAAGACTGCAGACAGAAGAATTTCAGTGCAGAACACGAAACAGGCTTTCTTCTCCTAACTGCTTGTGTCATGCAGCTGTCAGAAAGTGACTCTCAGAAGAGTGTCATTCGTATAAAAGGAAACCCCCCAATATGACTGTTCTTGGCAAGAATGTGATCAAAGAAGAGACCCAGTTGGCTTGACGGAACACAACACACGTGCCACCTCCATCTTCTCTTTGCTGCGAGTTCCAGACAGGGCCATTCCTCACGGCAGCAAAGTGAGCAAGTCACATCATTTGTTCCTAACACAGCAGCACACAGACTCCAGCACATATGATTAATGGATTCTCATATCCACAACCCCACTGAAAAGCTTCAGCGTGGCATCATTACGATTCTATCACCCCTGAGCTGCAATTGAAGATGGTATTTTCGCCTTAATCTACTGCTCTATTTAATCAATTTAATGCCCAGTGAAAAACTTAATTTGACAAAACTGAACGCATTATTTCTCCCTGCCTCTGGCGTGAGGCAGATTAAGACCACCAGAAATACTTGTGGAAAGATTAAAGATTCATTACATCTTAGGTGGCAGATAAACATTAGATATGCTTTAAAATCTCTAGCCTGCAAACCCCACGCTGCATCCCAGAGCTGTGGGTTTTTAGTTAACACTGCAATTACCTCCCCAGCAGCTCACTCGAGTTGTGCCTCCTACACAAGGCACAACTGTGATTTTTGGAGTCAAAGCTCAAGCAGTATTATTTCATAAAATACTATGACTCCACAGACAGCAGGGAGCTAGAACAAGGACAGCAAAGACAACTTTCAGTTTGTATCCACTTTACATCTCCCATGTAGGTTCCTGGTCAAAGGGAGGTTGGATAAACTCATGGGGTCAGAACAGAGCAGGTTCTAGGTCCAGGTCTCTGCTGTCTCAGATGAGATAAACAGCCTACAAGCCTACCCAAAACTTATCAAAGTTCAATTTAAACTAATTAGGTTATCCAGAGAAACATCAAAAGACAATGACAGAAAGCTGCCAGAATGTTTGCAGGTCCATATGGAATGGTTTGAAGCTCTGAGCTGACAAGTTACAGGAGACACATCTACAACTCAAGAGATACTCATCTGGCAGCCCCAGAGCTGGAGGTTCCCAAACATGAGACTGGGGAGACTGGAGCTGGTTCTCCAAGCAGCAGCTCTTGTCACCCCAGTGCCAAGACTGCAGTGTGACAGCACTATTTGTAATGTGTGAACTGAACACTTCTGCCCTCAGGGCTGTCAAACCAATTTTCCTCACAAATAAATAACAAGTCAATTTTAAGGGTAGCAGAGGGGAAAGGAATCCTGAGAGAGTGCTGTTCACCAAGCACACTCATTACTTTCCTAGCTAAAAATCACTGCGTCCCTTAATAACTCTGGCTTACCTTGCATTAATAAGTATTTAAGTACTACAGAGCACTGCAGATCTACTTAAAATGGAATTTAAAGTCTACAATTTTGTATCCAGACATGATTTTTTAGGAAAAAAATATTCCAATACAAAACGCACCTATTATAAAAGTCTGGAATTTACCTGATAAAAAAGGGCTGAAATTTCTGCTGCTGCTGTTCAGAAGCAGTGCTGTTTCACCTGGGAAGTACCTTGCCAAGTACTTCACTAACAGCTTTTTTCCATTTCTGCAAAGAGATCATACAATGTAGACACTTAAATAATTACATCTTACTCGAACTGTCTTTGTTGCTACATAAAAAGCAGTGCTAATGGTGAACACACATGATGCTGATCTAGAATGATTCCTTATCAGCAAGCCAATTAGCTGTAACATGCATTGGCAGCCAAAGAAAATCATGATAAACTGAAAAAAGCCACAAAGATCCTAATTACATAAGCATATTTGGTACAGCCCTGTGTAGGTTGGACTCAGTGAACAAATATTTTCTGCACAAAGAAGAGAATTCAAGGCCACAAAGAAGCATACAGAAGAAATGTGTGCTTATGCCTCAGCATTCAGGGCTGGAAGGCAGCAGAATTTAACTCCTTTGTACCACAATATAATCTGTGGGAAATTACAGCAAAAGTAATAAAGCCTAAGCCAAGAAAAAACATAGTGAAGCTTTTCTAATTCTTCACTGATATTGGAGTTCACTCATCACCCCACCATTCTGTGTGCCTGAAAAAGCAACACCAGCTCAGCTCTCATTACTGCAAACATGGATAAACTACTTGAAGGCTATTCCCTAAAAAGTTTTTCCTTTTCTAACCATCAACTGGGTATGGAAGAAGGAAAGAAAAAAAAAATGTGTGTATATATATATATGTATATGTATATATTATATATATATATTCATATTTATATTATAATATATATTATATATATAATAATATATATAGTATATAAATATAATATACCTCCAGCCTTCTCTGTACCTTACCCAACTTGGACAAAATCAGATGTCACTTAATCCCACAACAATAAGAATAAACAATTAAAATTGGCCACAATTATGAAGAACAGAACTGACAGTTGTTTCATGCACTTCTGACCTCAGTAACATCAAGAAGGTGAATAATTTTTAATTACAAGATGCTCTAGTCTTCAAATTATCATAATGAATTATCAGGTATCCCTATCACACCAAGTTATTTATCATACATTGTAACAACATATCTCCCATAGTATGCAGTATATGCAACTCTTACTAAAAATTTCAGATTAATAAAAAATTCAAACATTGAGTTTATCAAGATTTTTCCCTAATCTTCACTTCCCAAATTGCTAGTGAAAGCACCCAAAAACTCAAGCAAAACCACAAGTTCAAGCTTATAAATGAGAAAGCAAATGGCTTAAGGTGCAAATTAAAAAACCTTATTCAAATTTCCAGTAATTATTACAAAGAGAATGATTCTCAGTGCAAGCTGTTTCAAAACCTAAGGGGGTTCAAAGTGGATGTGAACATAAATTTGTTCAAAAATGTTAAAGTAATTCTGGCACCAAATCATTCAACTACTGCACAAGGATGCCAGTATTTCAGTAACTTCTGGATATCAGCTTTGCTGATATGCAGAAAGAGATCAAATTCAGGAACTGTAGCATGAACTTATTCCAGTGTCAGCATTGGTGGAGTTAATATTTATTTTGCAATTCTGCAAATTAAGCATTTGTGACAGCACAAAGGAACTTCGGGCTGCATATGCTAACAACATGTCATGGAATTGGAGTTGAAATAATTTCTGTTTTGCATTTGTCTGCTGCAGCCCCACATCAGAAATGCACAACTTGCTAATAACAGGATACTGAAAGCTCAGAGCAAACCAGTAGAAGCTCAAAGAAGAATTATTTGCAGCCTAAATGACAGGGATTTAACCCTGTTGCCACATGAACACTATTTATCTATTTCCCTCCTTTCTCCCCTTTCTCCATCACAAAGCAGTGACAAAAGTCTCAAGGCCAGAAGGAAACCTTCAGAGTGTGCCTCTGTTTCTACAGCTAAAAGAAAAACCACAGAAATCCTCTCTAAGAATTCAGAGTAAAGTGGGCAACTCCAAACTCCAGAGAAGCAGAGCAGTGACTTTCTGGGTCACTGTAGCAGATCTGCCTGGATTAGGTCTGTCAGTGGCCTAAGGAATGACCCAGGATCAATGAATCCGAGAATGGTTTGTGTTGGAAAGGACCTCTCCTGAGGTGGGCAGGGCCATCTTCAACTAAATCAGGTTGCTGAAGTTCCCAGAGCAGCCTGAACTTGAACACTTCCAGGAATGGAGCATCTACAACTTCTCTGGACAACTTTCAGCAATCGGCTCTCGGGGCTGAAATCACACACTGAGTAAATCCATAATCCTTTAGAGCAGACTCACACTAAGTTTTTTTTTTTCCATAGTGCAATTATATGTCTCCTTGATCCATCTAAAAAAAAATAAAATAAAATAAAATAAATAAAAATAATAATAAAAAATCCTATAACAAATTTTCCATAGCTAGAGAATCCAGTGGAAACCTCCACCTGATACTGCTCTTCAAGGCTTTCCTCTCCTCAGAGTTCTTCCAAAACTGGTACTCTAGGAAAATATTAATTCCTCCTGCTGTCCCATTTAGCCACATCAGATTCCTTTACTGCAAGTCTTCATAAGCCTTATTGTTACCACAGTTATTGTTCCATAAGGCTTATTGTTACCTCAGCAGCTCTAAAGATCACTTCCATTTTTTATACAGTGCAGTGGAAAACTGAAAGCCATGCCAGAAAGCTTCCAAATTTAAAAATCAAGACTAAGATGCAAGTGAATGGCACAGCATGATGCAATATCAAAATTCTAATTTTGAAATATCAAATTTAAAACAAACCAAAACTTGCTACTAGCTTCTCAGCCCTCTGGATGGTCTCAAGTTTCACACACACCAGTTCAGGGGACACCCTGGTATCAGCAGCCCAAAATCTGCAGCTCTTTCCAACTGCTGAGCTCAGTGGCTGCCCTCTATGAAACTGAGTTCCAGGTGGGCTTTTAAATCTTAAATTATGACCAGGGCTAGAGACCTGGAGGACATCCACCATTTAAAGATAGATACATTATTCAAACGAAAGGCAATCAACTCTAGCACTGATTAAGAACCAAAAGAATATCCATCTAAATTATTTTAAATAGCATAAAATATTAAAAAGTAACTCACATGGCCTAATATAACAGCCATGACTCTTCACTTGTAAGGAAAAAAAATCTTCTGATTCAAGAAAATAATGAAAAATTATCAAATTCACTTAATTCACTTGTATAAATGGTAAGAATAAGGTAGTAGAAACTTATGCTGGGAATACTCATTGACTCAATTAGTGCCCAAATACTGATATTTGTGACAGAAAGATCCAGAAAATTGAGGTCTGATTTTGGGGTTTTTGGGAAACTGAATGCCACAAGATGGACAGCATGAATGGGAAGTGTGGAATTTCCAAATATTTGACATGCAAATACTGTTACTTTCACATCCTTCCCAGCAGTAGTTTATTTCTTATTTTGTTCTACCCTTGTTTTCCCTTCATACTTACAAGCATTTCAAAGAGTAACTTGCACAGCAGAACTACTCAGTCTCAAGCTTGTGAAATCAGTTCAATATGCAAACTGCATGTGGAAAACAGACAGTAATTTGTAATTCAGATGCCTTGATTTCAGAACTACTGAAAGTTAAAGCAAGGAGTTGGACATCAATTAACCACAACTCAGAAGTGCCTCGAAGCTTAAAAACCAGAAATGCATAAATCAATATTTAATTTGCAGTCAGGGTAAAAGTAAAAAAAAAAAATGCAACGAGTTACCTATGAAATGTATATATTATAAACCACAAAGTAAATTAAATACCAATGTGCACCACCAACAGCCTCAGCAATCATATAAACATTTCACTGTAAATTTTTATAGTACCTTTTGTTCTTAAAAAAATTTGGGGAACAACCATCCCATTTAAAATACAAATGGCAGATACATGCCATTATTTACATAACCCAAAACCAAATTTTTTTCTGCCTACTTCTCTTCCTACCACATGGAATAAAGTAGGTTTTGAGAGGTTTCCTTGCCCTTGGGCTGCTCACATCCCTGACTGCTTCCCTCCATCACATTTCTGCATTCTGTAGCAACTGGAGATAGGGCAGACAAATCATGTTTCCTTGCTTCAACACACATTTTAGGCAGTTTTAAGGATAGAGAGAAGAGTAAAAAGAAGAATAAGCAAAGTTATCAGGAATTCCTGAACAGACTGCATGTGACCTCAAATTGTCAGAGCAGCTATAGGTAAAACATGCATGGTAAACAGGACTACCTGAAATGTGCCAACCTGCAGAAATTCTGCACTGCTGCCACTTAAGAGCACTGAGAGAAATAATAGTTCTACCATTTCCAAAAAGCAACAAGTTCATTGTTTGGTTTCTATGGTCTTTTATAATCTACTAAAATTTCTATGAGAGAAATGATTCTAGACCCAAGGCCACGTTTTGGGTCTTTCCTACAAAATGCTTTTCAGATGTTCCCACTAACTTAGCTCAAAAAAAATTATTTTGAAGGGAAAGAAAGAAGCTAAAGCAAAACATTTAAAGTAAACTGCACCCACTCAACCAAATAACAGAAATATTTTTTTTCTCACAAAAATACAGTTCAGATGCAACTTTAGGGATTCAGTCATTTTTAACAGTAGTGAAGAATGTGAATAAAGAAGGGATTAAGTAGTCTTGTACCTAAAGAGAGGTGAACCTTCTGAGTGAATGCAGCCCTGACTCTGTTTCTGAGTAATTCCACACTTTGCCAACTAAGAATTAAAGGATGAAGAACCTGTATTAGAAAAGCATTAGATGCTAAAAGAATAATTAACTCTGTACTCATGCATTGAAGCTACTTTTTAAATCTCTGGTGCTTCTCTGAATACAGCCACCACAAATTTTGTTTTTATGAGGAGGGGAGGGGGGTTTAGTTACAAAAGCCAAAACAGCATCTTATGACCCATATTACTCATACTGCTTGTCTATGGTTATTGCAGTGATGGCAGCAATTCTATACAGATTTTTTATTTCTGCTGTTATTACTATGGATACAGAGACCACCAGTATATTAAGCAAGTTAACTTCCTCTTTTCCTCAGGTTAATTCTTCCTGCTTCCCAGGGGGAGAGTTGTATTTACCTTGTCTCCAAAACAGTGTTTATTATCAAAAGCAACATAAAAATATTAATTCCTTGCATTGGGATCAGGATTCAGGAATTTTTATGTCACTTCACCTCTGGTTTTAATAGAGAGCTCAAATTCTTAGCCTTTTTATACAAGAAGTGGAACACAAACTGGTGAAAAGTTTCACTACATATACATACATATGTATATATATATAAAATTTATGCACACACACCCAACCAAATCTTCCAGGTGGCTTTGGCTTGGCTTCCCTTCAAACCTTACAAACAGGAAACCTCTGAACTGAAGTCTAGATTTCACCACAACCACTGATTGTCATACTCTTTCTTGACCACCTGCATCCATACACAATTTCCCATGGAATGTGGACACCAACACTTCAAAAAAAAAAAAAAACAAAAAAAACCAAACCACCCAAGTTGGTGGGAAAGTCCTCTCCCAAAATAGATACCAAAGGCACAAGGGTCAAACTAGATACAAATATATCAGGATTTTTTTTTTCTTAAGGTATCAAAGAAGGGATAATCCAGTCTCCTAACACCAAGGTGGTGCAAGTTAAGAACCTGTTTGTTTTTCCAAGACAGAAATTGTTACACAGAGGATTCTAAGGTGAAGTATTCAGCATAATATGAATCCAACTCAAGTGTGTACATAAGGTGCTTTGTTAGAATTTGCATACACTAAAGAGCACCACAACCAGAATTGTTTTGCTTAAAACTATGAAGAAATACAGTTCAGACTACTGGGAATATAAACTAATGGCAAAACTACACAAAGATTTCCATAAACAGGAGAAAGTTGAGATACATTCTGTACTATTAAGAAAAACACTTCCATTCCTTTCAGTCACTGTTCTTGAAGGAGATCATTTACAATAAAGGAATAGGTTGAAAGGAAGACTATGATTACAGCTGCCTCAACTCCTTTGGACCTTAACATCTACTGATTCTGCCAAGCTTTTATCATACCCTCCTGAAAGTTAAACCAAGCACACTGATCCTGAAAGAGGGAAATGACAACACAACCACCTGCTTACAATATATACAAATATATCCTGGAATGCCATACTTGGGGAGTCCTGCTGACAACCTTGACTTTTAAAATGCCCTTTTCCTTTCCACATTCTAAAGAAGTCTTTCGCTAAAATAAGAAATAACCCTTTTTTTAAAATGGGAATCTTGCTTGGCAATTTACAGACTGCACCTTCCTTTATACAGCTGTGAGTCAGCAGTTCTACAATACACCTTCCCCATGTTCAGCAGTACCTGGCACATCTATTAGTAATTTCTGCTGGGTGATCCAGGCTCCCTCATGGTACAAACAATTATCTCTCACTTAATGCATTCATTTATGGGTGCAGTTATAAATTCTTATTGTCTTCTCATGTTGTCTTCACCCCCCTTAATAAGAAGACACTGCCCAAGTTGCCTTTGTCCAAAATCTTGCCCAGGGAATTCAAGTTGTCTGCTTTTACTTCTTCCACAGAAAAAGGACTAAAACCTCACATCTAGAAGTAAGTAACAAACAGAACTGCATCACTCCTGCAAGCCATTTACTGTATACCTAAGGCAGCAGTATGCATGGACAGTATACAATATAATAATAATAATAATAAAAACCCCACACTATTTCTTCCAATTCTTGCTACTGTAAGTGGTTTTAATGAAATTCAAGCACAGCATTATTTCCAATATTTTCCAGTTATTCCTTACCAGTCGAGACTACTGGCCCACCAATCCACTGGCCAAAAACTCTGCTGCTAAATTGGAACATTTTAAACAGAGATGCTTAGCAGCACAAGCACACTGTATACAGAAGAAAGGTTTTTATCAATATATTCTACTCAGCAGCAAGCTTAGCAAACAAATTCAAATCTTTAGTTTCAAAGGTATTGGTGCATGAGGATTTACGATGCACTAGAAAGACTTCAGCAACTCAAAGTCTTAAAGAAATATAAGATTAAGCACACTGAATTATCTACAAGCATCTAGACATAAAGGAGAGTCAGGCTCCTTTGGGAGGATTTATACTGGCTGTTCACATGTAACTGGCACCTTGTCTTGTAAATACATGAGAGAGAAAGACAACAGATACAGTTCCAACACTGTATTGCAGGATTTTCCACCAGTTTTACAACCAGGTAAGAGAAACCAACCGTGCATGTATGACAGGAGATCACCAGCAACACAGTCATACCACAGAAAACCTGAGTGAGAAATCAAAGTGAGCCAGGAGCATTGTGACTGCTGAGACAAGGGGAAAAAACAATCAAAAACCCAATATCATGTAGCAAACAAAAGGTGCCTAACACAGGGGAGACAATCTTTTCACTTTACACAATGCTGATAAGGGTTAAGCTAGAACATCAAGTCCCATTTTGAGCACAGCACAATGTTTATAAGCCCTGGATTTCCTGAGGAGTGAAATTCCCTGCATCTTAGGCAGTGCTAATTAAAACACACTTCAGGAAGTGCACTTGAGACTGCCCCTCTTCAGAGGAAGTTCCCTAAGAACATCTGCCAGCAAACAACTCAGATCTTGCCTTTACTACATAACACAAACCAACCCTGGCACCCCCTGGGTTGTCACTTGCTGGTCCTGCTGTCTATCAAGCTGGCCAATATTTTCTCCACACTATTTATGACTTGTTAGGATGTTTGCACCCACTGGCTTTCCTTTTCTTATTAGGACACTGATTGCAACCTGGTCTATAACTGCACCTCAAGATGCTACACCAGTATCAAACACTTACCACAAAGGTAACAGGAAGCCTGGCAAGCCTAACTCAAGTTTAGAGGTGAAAACTGAAATATTCAAGATTTCTGGTTTGAATTTTTTATGTTCTCTGAAAACTCTCTTCAAGGTTTCTTGCTACAAGCAGGAAATTAATCCACTATTCCAGGTGCACTCAGAGGATTGATATGGAGTTGACCCATTAAATGTCTGAAATATGGATATACTGGAAAGTCATGCTATACCCAGCAGTGAGGAGCACATTATCATTGATTATCTTGTATAAGCACGGCCTGAGTGAATGATTAAGAATATCCTGCTGCTTTTAGAAACTTTCCCAGGTCAGTGTTAAACAGATTTGTGCATTTCCTGCAGCAGATAACAGACAGTACAGATCTTAACCCTTTAACTAAAATCCAGGATCAAAGGAGGATGAGGATTATACATTACCAGTGAATAAATGAAGTGTTCTCAGAGAAACAGAAAAATGTCCTCATAGATGTCTATAGCAAACTTTACTGCAAATACTGCCCTGCATCCCCAAGAGCTCTCTCTCTGTTTTTAGGGAAGTGATAAAAAACACTAGTGAGATGGAACAGAATAGCCATAGTGTAACACAATTAGTTTTGCTTTTCAGACCCATAAAATGAGTTGAATACATGGATATTATGATTATAAATAAGAGCCTACCACTACAATAGATAAAAAAACATGTACAGGCATGCTTGATTTCAGATATTAAAACTACTCTTACTAATATGAACATGTCAAAAAAAATTAGTTGCCCCAAGAGAAGAAAAATCTACTCTGTGAAAGGGTGTCAACATTTCCAAGCTAAAACAATGGAGCAATGCAAAGGCTCATGTCCTAATATATGTCTCACTGATATTCAACCAAGTCAATCATTCAGAAATCTGCAATTTAAACAATACAGAAGGCAGCAGCAGCATTACATGGCTCTGCCTGGCATCATCAGAATGTACTACTACAGATCCATCCAAGCTGTATTACAAAGAAGATTATTTACAGAGTCAAACTTTGTTTTCTGCTTTTTAGTTCCCTACTCAAATGGAGCAGAAGGACTGGCAACTAAAACAAATAACTTGCTTTGGTGTACAGAGACCTTTGGCACCTCCAGAGGGAAGACCAAATCCCTACTTCATTCTACTTCAGTAACATATTCCAAAATAATCCGGATAGCGTGAGGCCTTATTAAACCCCACAGAGGGATAAGGAGAAAATCACAAGCACTGAAATTTATTTTGCTCAATCCATTTATTTCTATGTAAAAGACAACTGTTGCTCTGGGGAAAAGCTCAGGAACAACAACCATGATGCAGAGCAAAGGCCAGGACAGAGTTCAGGAAGGCATTAAGCACCACATGGCATGGTTTGTGGTTTTGTTACATTTAATTTCATTGCTTTTAAAACTCCTGATGCCTCCCAATACAGAGAGAGCACAGAGCCCTTCACAGTAAGAACCCAGACAGAGAGAGGAGCATGTTCTGTACTCAATTGCTGCTGAACTCACCCACACTTGTGAACCCAGCCTGTGTGGAAGAAAATAAACTAGATAGCAAGGCCCAGCAAAATTCCATTTTCAGAAGCCAGGAGGAGCTATAAGCACATAGGTGTTATTGGCAAGCAGTAATATGCATCAATTACCTTGACATGAGAATGGAGTGGTTATTCTTTACAGTTTGAAGTACAAACTGCTATGTTTTCAAAAAAATTCTGCATTAAGGGAAAACCCCTGAATGTATCAAGACAAAATAGCAAGAATAATATCCAAAATATCCAGAAATCATATATCACCTTTAAAGATTTCATATAGGTAGCATTTCTTACTGTAAGAGATAAAGAGGATCATTAATTTACAGATCTGCCATACTGTTTTCAAGAGTGCTATGCTGGATACTATAAGGTTGCTCACCAAAAAGTTTAATTTCAATTGATATAAAACCATGAAGTTGAAAAGCATCCCGTATCACATCCCATGAAAAGCAGCAGGGATACAGTCAGAACATCTTTTGGAAGATGTTTTTTAGGTGGAAGTGTTAGCACCACCTGCTGTCAGCAGCTGCCAGGTATCTTTGAGCACACACACACACACTCACTACATGTGTACAGACACTTTACACACACGTGCTCTTACCTACAGATTTCCTGCACCAACTAAGAGACAGAGACTGGCCTGGGCAGTAAATCACACTTACAAAGCCAAACTGAACTGTTGGCTCATGGTTCTTCTCTCTACTGATACCTGTCTTGGACTAGATGACCTTTAGAGGTTCCTTCCAGCCCAAATTGCTCTCTGGTTCTGCTTTCCCTAATAAAGAATCAAATATCAAGCATCAGGAAGATGAGACTGATGCTACATGAGCTGAAGCAATTGTCATCTATTCATTCAGGGCTTCTGGATGATGTTAGCAGAGTCTTTTAGCCAACTTTTCCACTTTTTCCTCCTTCATGGTCCTATTCCTTGGTATCTGGAGGCTTAAACTGCCAAGTACTTTCAGGTTCTTTTAAGTGTTACAACAACAATAAAGACATGCCTGGCTGGGGACCTTCCATCCTAAATTGTATGACTCCATCTAATACAGATATTAGTAATACCAGAAGATGAAATTGTAAAGCCAGCACTAGCCTAGCAAAATTAGCAGGAAAAATCCATCCTGTAAGAGAAGGCTTGCAGATTGCATTGAACAGACAAGTGTATTTTTGGTACCAAAAGAGGCAGTGGTTCTGCAGAACAAAGTGTATGATCACATAACAAAAAGACTATCGTGATACATGCAAGAGCTTAAGTTTTTTTTATATGAATAAAAGACAGAATAACAGTTTATAAAGCATTTGGGTAAGCAAAAGATTCAGTACATTTTTCTGTCCTTTCCATTCGAACTGTCATTCCAGTATTTGTATATATAATACCAATTTTAAAAAGTAGCACTCATCTCTTCCTCCTACAAAATCTTCAGCCAGAAAAAAACCCAACACATACTTCAATGTAAGCCTGACAAGTCAGAAGTACTTGCAATTTAAATTTAAAATCTTTTGCCTTTTCTACTTATTTGCCATAATACTTCACAGCCTTGTTATTCACAGGGCTGGTTTTCTGTAAAGTCTTATCTAGGAAGGTACTGCAAGGTATTTACCTAACAAACTAATAAATACTTAGTTGTCATGGTTTTACCAGGATATGACTCACTTCAACAACCTTCTACAAACCATGTATTCCAAAGGACAAATGGGTTCAGTTCACAAAACATACAAGTGTGTTTTTTTTACCTACGACATCACAACAGTCACGGCTGTTCCTCTTAAAAGGTCAACTAAAATTAAAGGAAGCATTAAAAAAAAAAAACAAAACCAAACCCTGAAATAAAAGGTCTGGTTGGTAGGCCTTTCTATATGATAAACTGAAAAGCAGGAGATTGCTTTATCCCTCCCCTCCTCCTGATTTCTGAATTTGGAACACTATTAGTATTCCATGTTCAAAAAAATTTCTGAAAATTTCTGGGCTTCCATGTGAATTATAATTCAGATTTAACACAATAAATTATGCAATGAATTTTAGTCTGAACTGATAAAAATATTAGTACTGCTCCTTTTTGTTGCAACTGAAGTACTTAGGGGTTTCCCCAGTTTAGGTGACAAAAGTGAATTCTGTTTTTTAAACCACTCCACTTATTACTTGGAGCAGTGAAAGTAGTTGGAATTGCTTGGAAAAAATTAATGGCATAATATAAACATCATCCCATACTAGAAAAGGAAAGGGAGACTTTAAAAAGAAGAAGCAATTAGTCACCATAAACTGAAGTTTAAAAAAAGGCTGACTAACATCCAGACCACTCATGACGTAACAGGTAAGCAAAAATGCTACTGAGGAAAAGAAAGACATCTACCCTTGCAAATTTAGCTCATAAGAAGCCACTAAGTGACCCACCCTGAAGGTGAAAATATGGAGATATTTGCAGAGGAAATACTCTGAAGCTGAACTGTAAGATAGCAGTCTGAAATCCTGCCAGAGGCTCAGTCCACATGGAATGGTAGCAGTCACATCTCCTTTGTTCTGAAGAGCATTACAGCCCAGGCAAGGAGACCATGAACATCATCTAAAACAGGAGATATGAAGGTTTTAAATAGGGCCCTCCACATCAAGTTAGATGCAAAAGTGCTCTTTGAGGAGCAGGCAATGAATTTTGTTACCTGCCAAAGACTAAGCAGTAGGAAAAAAAGAAATACAAGCTCTCAAACCACTGACCACTGGGAAAATTGTACAAAGCAAAAAAGAGCAAGAAAACAACACAAAAACCAGAAAAGAAAAAAGCATCCAACAAGTTATTCTAGCCACACTTAAATCTAAAGAATATTTCAAACGTCCATATATGTCAGCACCATTAAAGCAAAAATACCAAGTACACTGAGGAATAAAACTGAAGTTTGCAAATATAACCATTCACCCTGGGAGAAGAGGGGTCACAAGGAACCAAAAAAAATGGGAAACCAAAAATAGATTGCTGTAATACAAAGAATACTGTGGTTACCCAACTTCTCTATTCCTGCTTACAGCTAAACTACTTCACATGAGCCAAGTGCTCCTAAAGCACAGATTATGCTGAAGGCATTTTTTTATGCACTACAAAAAAGCAGAGCTTGAAAACAGAGAAGCACCATCAACATCTCAGGGAAGGCCAGTACACCAGTCTGGTCAGACTATTTGCTGTTAAGAAGTTTCCATAGGTGAGAAAACACAGATTTCTCCCACGCAGAATAAATTAACTGCTGCACAGGCAAACCCAGAGAAAGGCCAGTTCTAGCAGGCTCAGGAAAAAAAGACAATCCAAGAAATTCTGTTCTAACATCCACTCTTTGAAAGACAGGATTTTCAACAATAATTACAAGGAAAGAACAGAACAAAACAAAACAAACAAACAAACAATACAAAGCCAAACATACAAAAAAACACAAACCCCCCTAAAATAGACAAAAAAAACAAACAAAAAACAAACAAAACCCCCCCAAAAAACACCAGAACACCTAATGTCAACTTGAACCATTTTAAATGAAGTTAAACCACTAGGCTCTTCCACATACCTTAAGTAGACTTTCCAGCTCTTAGCAGCAGGTGCTCAACACAGGATGAAACATGAAATCTGAAATGAACATGTGGAGTTTATTAGGATATTTTCTTAACATTCAAATAGTTAAAACTTGAACAAACTTAGAAGCAAGTAACTGATGTTCTAATTATGAAGACAACCTTCAAAAGGAGTAAGCTGCAGTATCTATTTTACAAGTGCAGATTTGCACAAAGTTCTTAGGAGAAAATAAAACAAGTTTGTAGAAGAAGAAGCCAGGGGTTGACCTCAAAATGATACCTTCCAGAACATGTTGCCACAAATCCTTCAGGTATGGTTTTGGTATTTTGAAGGAGGAGGGTTAAAGGATTCTGTAGAGCACCAGCATACATTTAATGGAAACAACTCAGTGAGTACTGAAAACCCTGATGAGTGATTTGAAATGTTAGCAGCACCCAGGTCTAGAATTAGAACGAGTGCTTCCCTGGAACAAAAAAATCCAAAAAAGTGTGTGGGAGGAAGTAGTGAAAAGCTTTTATTTCCTCAGGGTACATACACCACAGGACAGCCAAGCCAGTTTTTAACTGAAGTAACAGATACACGCAGGTCTTGCTCAAAACACACACCTAATGCACTCTTGAGAAAGAGCTGTGTCTCTTTCTTAAAAGAAATAAATCGAAACAAAAGAACTCCTGAGCTGAGTAATCTCGAGCAGGTTTTGCTATTTTGCTCGTTGTTTTTGCTCCTGTGAACAAATATATACCACAGGGACCAGGGCAGTACCAGTCAAAAGCCTAAGCTTACATATTTAGCACTTAGAAATCAATTTTTAAGAACTGTTTCTAAACCTTTACTCACTTTAGTTACTTAGGGTTTTCCCCACACACACACAAAGGCCATCGAAAGATTTCCACAAATGATGATGAGATGAAGTACCCAAAAAGTTAAGAAACCATGCAGACTTTAATAGAAACCAGAAGACTCAAATCTTGAGTGTTTACTTGGTCTGTAATAGACATACACACAAAAAAACCCCAACCCCACAACAAACAAACAAAGAAGAAAACCAAAATACTTCCATTTCTACAGGAAAGCCATAAAAGTGTGCAACAGGCACTGACCTGACACATCCATAACACGAGGAAAAGTGACACTGAGCCCCTGCACTGCTTGTAGAGTGGGGCATGTAAGAGGAACGGCATTGCCTTGAAATGAGCATTTTAGAGTTGACAGAGATTGTGTCATTATCTCTACCAGTGGAAAATGACAGCTTGTCCCAGAATCATGTCTGCTCTGAATATTTTTAGGGAATTAGTCACGATTTGGGACAACTTGTGAGAACACCAACAACTAACACAATGGGAATGATATCGTTACAAGTCCTTTATGAAAAAAGGGAAATGGCTCATGAGGCTGTTCCTCAGACTGAGAAATCCATTATTGATTTAACTACACATGTTTTCTGATATGGCAAAAGCTACTTTTAATTTCCAAGGATGACAGTAAAGGCCTTTTCCCACTCTGGGCACCTAATGTCAATGGCTCCCGTAAAGCACTGGTTAAAATAACTTTTAGAGTAATCCCACAGAACTCACATGCAACATCAAAAACCCACCAATCACAAAAACTAGAAAAAATATTATTTTAATTGCTTGGGCATCAATAACACAAACACTCACAAGCATGCTGAATTTTCCACACAAGTTATCCCACTGATTTTCAATAGAACTACCCATGCATGTAAAATTCAGTGTACAAATGCATGCTACTGTGATTTGCTGTTGGATGCCAAGCCTGGAGCACAGATAAAGGGCCTCTCTTTTGGGCATTAGCTATTAGAAGAGTAATGCAGCCAGAGACCATCCAAACACAGGATCATTTCACCTCCCTTACAGTGACAACAGCCATTCCCAGCCATCTCTTCCCAAGATGTGTTTGTGCAGGTTACTGTCTGATTGACTTCATTCATCAATTCCTTAAGAAGAAAATGATGGCAAGAAGCCCCAAATACTCAATTCAAGTTTGACTTGTTGCACCACTTTTTAAAACATCAATGAGTCTCATTCTAATTGGGATAAATGCAGAGGGCTTCTAACTTGGTCAAAAGGAGATTAAACATAAGTAGTAGTTTGGGTTAAGCAGAATATTGAGCTTTAATTTCAACTTTTTGTTATTTAAAAAAAAAAACCACAAAAAACCCAACAGGTATTCATCTTACAAAACAGTTCATTTGGAGGAAAAAAAAACAACAACAAAAAAAAACCAAAAAACCCCCCACCAAAACAAAACGAAAGAAAAAAAACATACACAAAAAAACCCCACCACACAAATACATCATCTGCTTTGGAATTAAGAAAGTAGGGAGATTTTTTCAAAGCTTTTGACATTTCTCCACAAGGGAAAGAGAGAGTAAACTGATAGTATTTAAGCTTTAAGTTTTAAAAGAGGGGGTTTTTTTGTGAAAAGTGATTCCTTTTCAGACTTTTCCTAACTGGTTGTAGGTCACCTATTCATCATTACTCAGTTTTATTCATAATTGTGTATCACCTTATTTTCCTCTTAAAAATTAGACATAATCCTACCTGGTTTTCAACTTAACACAGTTTGGTGCTATGCTACAATTTTTTTTATCCTTGTAAAGCATTTAGCATGATCAGATCTGGTCTCTAATCATGTGCCTTTAGCACTGCAGTCACAGGTTAACTCCACAAAAGGTCACTGGAGACAGAAAAGACTTGAAGAGCTCTGCCAGCACAGAGAAAGAACAGTAACAGCAATATCTGGATAGAAGTAATATTTTAATAGAGATGAGACATAATTATAACTAAATTATTTGCAGAGTTACTGTTCCTGCTAGTTACATAGTGCATACTGGTTTTTAAGATACTCTTCATGTCTTGCTGTGTACAGGCAGCTCCTCAATACCTTGGGACATAATGTTTGATGCACTAAGTGCAGAAGCACTAAGAAAAAAAACTATGCAGAAAAAAAACCCCCAAACCCTTAGTGTTTCAGGATATTTTGTGTACAAGCATTAACTTAATATTAACATTGCTTTGTGGCTTGGATACCTGAAGAACATAGCCCATAAAGGAGAATTTGGCACAAACTCATTGGACTGAAACACAGATCCTAAGCATGGCACAACAAAACATCCACCTCACCACCAGCAGGTCCACATAAACTTTTAACCAGATTGTTACAACTTAACTGGGACAAATTTCAGACAAATCTCACAGTGTCATATTAAAAATACCAGAAAACAAAGGACTCTTTACATACTATCATCCTCCCATTCATGTCATCACATAAAATCACCTATAAAGACAATTTAACAACATAAAACACAAGCTCAGCATGACAAAACTGGTGTAACACAGACTCAGCCCCCAAAAATATCACATTTCAAGTGACAGCTGTGCATTAAGTACTCACATTATACACACATGGGCCCAGAGTTTCCCCCTCCCCTTCTGATTTTGACCATGCTTCAAATCCTTTGTCAGAACTCACTACTTACATCTTGCCCTTCCAAAACTATGACCTGCAAGGTTCTGCCTTGTTTTACTACATCCACCAGCTTCAAGAACAAGGTAATAAAGCAACTGTGCCTTATGTGCATTTATTTTCACAGCTTGCTGCAGTCCTCACCCTTTCCATACTTCTACTCTGCAATCTCTTGCTTGGTGTAATGTGACCAATGTTCCTACTCCACTTGAGAATATTGTAGTTCAATTCCTATTTCAATAGAAGCAACAAAGACTTTTGAAAAAAAGAACTTTAATGCAGCCCTCATTTATGTCCCCAAAGCCACATACATTAGAGAACTATAAAATTTGTTTCCTAGGAAGGGAAGTTCCTGTGTTCAATGCTCCTCTCAGATTATCAAACAGTTTAAAGGTTTTGTTTGCTTTCAAGAGAAGAAAAAGCTGATTCAGTTCAAAAATGAAGCCAATGATACATGGCCCTGTCTTTAAGAATTCCCTTTCCTCTTTTGATGAAAAGAGAGCAAGGCACAAAACTAGCTGTTGAAAGGATTGAAACAGCATGAGACATGCAGTACTGCCACCACACAAAGAAACTCCCCCCTTCTACCAAGGCTGAATAAGCAGGAGCTTTGTAGCCTCTAACACAAGTGAACTTTCACTTCATTTAAATGCCCATCTGAGAATCCATCATCCATGCTCTAAAGGTGCCTCATCTCCTCAAGAAATCCTCTGGGTTGTTTACTAATGTAAGTAACAAATTTCCAGCAACAAGACAATGAAATCCAGAGGACTGAAGCTCAGCTTTTTATAAAAATGAAATATTGACCCAAAGTCCAGGCAGGAGACAGAAGTCTGTTTGGTGTTAAATCCCACTCCTTCTTTTGACTCTGTTCTTTCAGCAAGTTTTACAGGGGCTCTGTTATTTCTGTTTCTGCTCACATCCCAAGAAATACAACTACTAAAAACTCTAACTAAAACAAAGCATACAGGGAGAGAATATTCCCATAGGAGAAGCACATGACATATTACTTACTCCCTCCCACCCCCCATATTTCTCTTACAAAGTTCAAAGCTTAAACTCTGCCATCAAAATAGAAGGATAAAATGAAAGGAATATTACTCACTTCTGGAAATGGATTGATTTTTCCTGGTAACCACTGATTAAATAAAATGTCTAGGCCAATATACATATGCACTAAGGTACATAATAACAATTCTATCCTCTCCCTGGAGATCCCCCCCCAGCAAAATCATGGAATTTACAAAGGCAATGCTAAACAAGAACCATGTCAATCTGAAATTATCAGATTATCCTGATAAAGATTTCATATCTAGTCTATGAGCTTTTATAACTGATTAAACAGAACACAAACAATGAACAAGAGCATTCCCCTTGCCTCCACATCACACAGGTGGTGTTTTTAATGAGCTTTAGCTCCCCAGACTGTAGCAAAAGCACTTACAAGAGTTAATATACATAGCACAGAGTGCACTCTTAGTTCCACCTTTTAGCTTAAAGGCTCCTTAAAAACTCAGATGCAGCACTAAAGTATTAATTCCACCACAGTCTGCCTTTAAAATTTAACATAGTGGCTAAAAAACTCACAGATAAATGAATTTATTCTTTAATTTCATAAGAAACATCTCAAATGCAGGGGGCATCGTTAATACTGGGTTCCAGCAGGGGCTGTACCAAGTACAGACAACCATGCATACCATGTTTTCATTTGTCTACAAACACATTTTCACTAAAGATTACCTAATTCTGTTTCCCAATCTCAGTAGTGACCTTCTCCTTCCCTGATAAAATGCTGTGAAACATTTTTGACTTGCTTTAAAACAAGATTAATTGGAGTTACAATTCATAGGAGTCCTACAGGCACAACATGAAAATATGAGCAAATGTATAAAAAAAAAGAAATACATAAAAATAAAGTACAGGTTCCTGAGAAGTTCCTATTACTCTGAACGCAAAGCTCAGTTCATTACCATGTAATAAAATACAGTCATTAATTAAAGGGCCATATCAAAAGGAATACGAGAATTCCAACTCTAAGGCCACTTTAACAAACTTGCTTGCACAGAAATCTTGCACATTTTCTTCCATGAAATGTGTATTTGACAAAAAGACTACCAAGCCAATTGTTCTAGGGCCAATAACCAGCTTATAACTTTCTTTCAAACCACCTCTAGGTAACATCTGTATCTATCTGAGAGCGTGACAGTTTCATTTATGGAAAGGTTCTCTCCGTGACCTTTACAGCCACAACTGAGAACAGCATTCCACAAAGAAAATACATGATGCTTTGCCTGCAACACATCCACATCAAAGCTGCACAGTTTCAGACAATAGCTAACAACATAAGAAGGGACTTGCTTATAGCAGCTCAGAGAAAACGTGTCAGTTGTTGGGGCTGCTGTCAACTACCTTTTGACTTATCAGTGTAAACCCCAAAATAATAAACTCACCCCCTTTACCCGTTAACATCACCAAAACCAATGCTGGATAGGACCTGAGAGGTCAGCTTGTCAATCTGCAATTCCTGAGGTAGGAATAAACAGCATTTCCCTTCTGACAGATGTCTAATTTTTTCTTTTAAAAGTTTAATTGGCAAAAGTCTCCTCCCAAATTGAGTTCAATGGTTTGTTATTACCATTAGAACCTTTCCTCCCCAAGTAAACTCAAGTCTTCAGGCCTGTTATTTAAATCAACAATTTCTTGGTTTAGCCCCCATAAACTTTACTCTTCATCACCCTTCTAGCAGCCTAATGCATGTGAATAATTTAAGACTATGAGGAAATAAAAGGTTAACACTTTAGTTTCTTCAATTCTCATGTGTCATATTCCTCAAGTATCTGATCTGTTACTGAAAGTGTTCAAAAGAGCAGAAAACCCTTTATGAACGTTCAGTGCCCAACAATGAACACAGCATTTTAACTAAATCCCACCAGTATTGACTTCAGGAGTATGATTACTCCAAGTATTTACCTCCTTGTTATACCACAGTAGAGCATTTCTTTTTCTGCACTTAGGTCCTGTAGAACTTGAACAGTGTGTTTTGGGAAGACATTTGAACCACAGAAGTCCAAATGCAGTAAGGACAGAGGAGGAAAAGAGGGGGTGGAGTTAAGAGGCACCAGAAGTAGTAGAGAAAAGAGCCAGCTTTGTAATTTATAAACTAAAGTGAAAATGACATAATTAATAAATCAACTGGAATTCAGAAGCCTCTAGGATATAGTGTGTAAGCCTGAAACAGAAAATGAGATGAGGAAAATTCAGAATTACTTCTTTTGCCGTTAATTAACAGCATTCCCATAATGGTGGTGTTAACACATGAGCAAGAACAGCAAATGTAATTTGTAGCATTTGCTAAGAGCTTCACTGCAAGGAAGAGACCCTCATGTGTGAGAAGCATGTAAAAAGTTTCCTGGGTGAAAGCTGGCAGTAGGAGATTAGTTAAAAATTTAACAAAATCAAAGCATTCAATACAATTAAAAATGGAATTTAGAGATTAAAACCTTGTAACTTGTGATTTATCTCATAGGGATGTGCATTTTTATATGTATATTATCAACCAGCTTTTGTTCCTACTCATAAAATAAAATGCAAATACCTTTTACATACTAAGTGCAAATACAGTTCAGAGCATCATGGAAGGTTACCAAGTGCACTGACAAACATGATTAATTGCAGTGGCCATGCCAAGGTTCATTCCAAGCAGCAAGATGACACCTTAAATTAACAACTTGATCCAGCATCACAGATTCCACTTCTTCCTTGGTGAGGAATACTTTGAACCTCTCTATTGGAAAGCACTTCAGAACTACCACGTGTTAGTCTGTCAACTGTCCTTACTTTAAAGGGAAATAAACCACAGTGCAGCAGGTAAATTAGTTCAGCTACCAAAAGGAAAAAAAAAAAAAAAAAAAAAGCCACAGAAGTGGCAGAAATAAAATTCTTTCCTCTTGACTTGGAATACTGTGGTTATATCAATGTTTCCTATCTCTTTCTACCACTGGTTAACAAAAACCAGCAGTATCAGGCACCAGAGGTCCTAGTCATTGGCCAAAACACAACAGTTCCATCAGGTTCTGGAATTGACTGAGAAAGGGTTAAGAAAGAGCAGTAAAGTCTAATACTAAATTCAACTACCACCAAGTTTTAACTCCTGACAAACAGTAAGTTCAAGCAACTGAACTACAAAGGTACCTGTTACACATTACTGTTGTGCTACTTCCTAGACTGTAAAATCAATTACAAAGAAGTAACCTTGACTTTACTTGCACTACAGAAAAAAAAGCATCAGTAAAGAAACAAAGGGATAAAGGAGGCTTCTAAAACATGAGGTACAAGTGGATATAAAAGAACCACAAGAACATTCAGCCATCAGCAAAAGGAATTTCTCCTTGAAGGAAAGTGTATTAGAAATAGCAGGGGAAAAAAGATGGGAAACTGCTTGGCTAATTAACCAAAATGAAAAAGAGACTGTACTCTTTTAAACACTAACTTTATTTTTCTTCTTTCTGTATTAACCTTACTTGAGAAAAGTGACAGTTTAAAAAAAAACAGTATTCTAAACCAGAACACAGACAATTTTTCCATCAAAGGACAAAAAGATTAGAACTGTCTGGTTCAAAAAGGGAAATAAAGAACAGATACCTACATAAGAAAATGGCTATATTTATGTTTTTACACTGCCTTTCACAGAAAAAGGATTACAAGATTGCCTATAAGATAAGGAAAAGAAAATTCCCCTTTACAGATCACAGAATTTCAGAATCTTGATACTACAGAGCATTTTTGAGGATAAACCTACCTTAGCATTCACATAGAACACTACTACAGGACAAAACAGGTCTTGAGTGATTAAATCCCCACCACTGGGTATAACTCAGACATGAGGATTTATCTGTCTTTTACAAGCATCTTCATTAGCAGTCATCCTGAAGGAAAAGCTAGGAAATGAAGTATCAAATGTAGATGGACCTGAGACTTTACTGTCTACTGTACATTCCACAGGTTACATTTTGCAGCCTTAAGAAAGGCCTGGGAAAAAAGCAAGGTACATCACTGAAGAGGTGCATTCAGATCTTCAAAATATGTAATTTAGCTCATTTTGAGCTTCTGCTAAACTAGACTTCTGCTACCCCCTTGAAACCAAATTAATTGTTATCCTTGCTGCAAGAAAACAGGAAAGAGTAGCAGCTCCTCCTTCCCACACTTCGAAGCAAAACAAAAACCAAAAAACCAAAAAACCAAAAAAAAAAAAAAAAAAAAAAAAAAAAAAAAAATCAAACAACGAGCTGCTGCTGCTTCAAATCCTTCCCAGAAACTTTAATGGGACTAAAGCAAAAATAATCTTTGCCTTCCAAGGATAGTTCACAGCCTGCGATGGTCTGCTCCCTCTCCTCTCCCCTCCCCCAAAACCGAAATAAAACAAAAGCAGGAATTACCCATTTTCATGTGTGAGTGAACAATGCAAAGCCCCAAGCCTGGCAGCAGGAAGCAGGAGTAGTTAGCAGTCACAAGAACCCTCTGACCTCTTTCTTACAGTCCAGAACTGCTTCAGCTCTACCACTTCACTCTGCAAACACAATGAGAACTGCCTCCTTTGAGGACTCTTTACATATCCACTGTCCAAATGCTTCTAAATTTATTGTTCACCAACATACCTACAATGACAGCAGTTGTAAGGAATACGTCATCTCCCATTATGGTCTCCAGGACAACGGAATCACATATTTTGCTCACACACTTACTTTTGGTCAAAAGGAAGAAAATTAGCCCTGGGGCTTCAAATGAGTTAAATTACAGTTCCATGGGCTGGGAAAGGGTCAAGATAAATCCTAATCATTAAGTTCTAAACTGACCTATATTACACTGTGTGAAGTGGAACCCTGCAGCAAAACAAAACCAAGTGTCAGTTCCCCTTCCCAGAAAAGTAAATAAAATAAAAGAGTAGTAATACTTTTGGTGCAGTAAGAAGCCATCTAAAACTACTTACACTTTTTATATATGCCCCTTCTGCACTAAACACAACAAAAAAGGGGCAGAGGAACAGGTAAGCACACGTAGAGCTAGAAGAGAAAAAAAAAAAAATCTTGAAGTCACAGGGGACAAAGGAAAACCAATATAGGACAGTTCTACTAGTTCACTCACGGGCTCCTGCAGATCTGAAGATGATGTAGATTCACCCATGATTAATGTTGATTCAAGCAAATTATCAGTGTTGTCTAACTAAGTCTGTAAGATCTCAGGTCCATCCATATTTGATACTTCATTTCCCAGCACTGCCTTCAAGATTACTGCCTTCAGCTTTTGTTATTTTCCTCTTCCATTCTGACTTTAACTTGACATTAAGTTAAGTTAATTAATTAAGTTAATGCAGAAGCTGCATTCAAGCCTTGTAAACCAGATTCAGGAAACTATTCTCCAATGTCTTATTCATCTACCAGCCACTGACACCACCAGTGCTCTGCTGCATCTCTACATTTCAGGTATTTGAAAAGCCAGAGCACACTCTGTTCCTGTGGTTCTCCTGCATCTCTGAAAGGATTTCTTCCATATACACAACACCCTGTGTCAACTCCCTCCAGCAACACACTCCCTGACATAGCTTTCAAAACATCCCCTTGTGAATTTTAGTAGTTTATACCTCTCAGCACAACAGACCTGGATAATCACAACTGTCTCTCTTATGTCTGCTTTAATACAAACAGAAAACATCAGATCAAACCATTTCAAGGTTTTCATTCTTTAGGGTATTTGATTTTTATGTGTGTGTGCAGTTGTGGTTTTGTGTTTTGGTTTTTTTTTAAATTCTATTAATGAACACCTAACACTCAAAAGTCACCCCAGTGGCAGGGCTTGCATCCCAGTGTCAGCAACACAAGCAACAAACCCTTACCTCAGGAAGCTTACATGGGAGGAAGAACACAAAGTTACAAAAGAACAGGATAGAGAAAATAAAAATTTAGGCCTACAACACAAAACCTGCAAGATTTTAAGTTGTTCAGTCCCTAAACAGCCACCTTCAACAGTTTACCTGATCAGCTATCAACCACAGCCTGAATATGGAGAGCTGGACATGAAAAATTAGTTTTTAGAAAAATACACTTGAGCATCTCTGCAGTCCTCCCTCTCCAGCAATACAGACTCATTAAAACCAGGTATCTATCTGGATACCACATTTTCAACTTATTTTCCCATTCTTTCAACTTTGTGTCTTTTTAATTAACACATCAAGCCACATCCATTGAGCACTGCTAGAACACACTGCATTTCCAAGGCAGTGTCAGTCATACACAAATCAAGACACTTCAAATTGTTAACAATCTCCTAACTCTTATCTTGCATTAATCTGTCTTGAATTCCAGGGTTTTTTTTTTCCTAACACTTAAAAATAAAACAACAGCTTTCAATATAAATTATCATTCAGGGAAACAAGAATTGCTGTAGTAAGTGCTAAGTATGTACATTCAAAATTAGAGTTTTAGAGTGCTCCTGAATAACTCCTGCTATCATTCCATGCAAGAGCTCAAAGTGATACAGTAAGGATATGTTTAGTGACAGTTTTTAAAATTCTGGCCTGTAATTAAAACCTTTTCAAGAAATTGTCAGTATGGCTGTGTTTTCATGATACTCAGAAAGGGTACCTGGAACTTCATTTAGTCTGCAGACCACATATGATGGAGCTAAGTATCAGTCACACACTTGAGTTTTCATTGACAGTTCCCCAAAATAAGGACACAGAAGCTAAGTGGTAAAAAGTAAATAAAACCCATGATTTCACTGCCAGCATCCCAGAGTGGTAGCTGTAACACCAGAAACAAAGATCTACAACATGAATTCTAGTATAAGGGTGTCCTTCTTAAATATGTTCTACTGATTTACAGAAATCTCTTCAGAATATGCAGGCACTATATGCAACAATCCACATAAAACATAAAGCTACAGATGTGCAATTCAAGACAAAAATTATGCAAAGCTAAAAACAAACAGGACCCGAACACAGATTTTACAGCAAAATTACAACCTACTTATAGTTACCAATATCCTGCAAAACAGGACTGCTGTTTAAACACTGGTGTAAGGCAGCTGTCAAAAACCTGTAGGTGAATGCACACACAACTTTAAGAACAGCCAGCAAAACACTGTACTTTAAAACTATACTTTGAGAATGCAGAAAGTCCCCTGTCATGATGAAAAGGACCTTTCCACAAATCCTAAGAGACATAAAAGGAATAGGAATAGTCTGTATTGTTATTATGAATGCCACATCATGGCAAAGACAGCACTGCTACACAGGGCAATGCCCACCAGTGAAAGAAGAAAAAACAACTGTTGATTTTGTTACACAAATGGCAGAAAGTAACTTTTTTGTTTCCAGGGATGCTCACTTTCTTGAAGAGATACCCTTGCGTGGAAAAAAGAGCCTCCACTTTCATATATACTTTAAAAAATAAAATATCATTTCCTAACTCTCAAATCCACCCAGTTTACTACTTAATCTCCAAAAAGCACACTTACTCTTCTCATCCCCCCCAAATGTCTATTAGCTTGATGAAGTTTACAAAACCAAGATTCCCCCATTCAACTATTAGTCATCATGCACTAAAACCACTGAAAAAAGCCCTTTTCAACAATATGTAGCACACTTTGAAGGAAAGTTACATCACTAGATGTCTAGAAGTTCAAACAATTTTTAAAGCTATTTCAGCAAATTTTACATTCAAGACACAAGGCTGCTATTTTCAGGATACCCATTCCTGGATTACCCACTCCTGTGCACTGCTGTTTGATTGCTAAGCCAACTGCACATGCTTAGGACTTTTAATAATACCTAAGGCTGAGGCCAAATAAAGCTTAGCACTTTTAACAAGTACTATGCCATCTTCTTTTTACATGCACATTTTTACCTTCCTGAAAAGCAAGAGACCAACACAAACATCAATTCAAGTAATATTCCACAAAAAAAGTGGATTTCAGATGCAACACCACACAAGACAAATTAATTTCAGAACTGTTTTTCTCTTGTTTGATAGGCTGTAGAGTTTACTGCCTTGCAAGAGAAAATGTTTCCCAGCAACTGGTGTCCCCTCCCTCTTTCAAGTTTCTGTTCATTTTGTTTGTTCCATTTCCAGATTTTAGGTCCATTACATTTGCTGTATGTGCTACAATCTCAAAGGTACACACACACATTCTTTACAGAATCTCACCATAAACCTTGCTTTAAGGAATCCAGAGGCTGCAGCCCCATCTGCAAATCACACCACACAGGCAAAGGTGTTCCAAGATAACAGCCTGATTTCAGAGGTAACAAAAAAGGAGCCAGGGTGGAGAGAGGAAGTGGTGAAATTTTGGACATGGACAACATCAGTCAGATAACAAGCTGTTCCAAATAACCACATAACATTTAATATTTTCTGGCTCAAATCCAGTTTTGCTCTTGACTTACTCAGGTTTAAGAGAATCAGGGATGATAAAAGCAGATTAGCTGTAAGGAATGTGGGACTTTTCCAATTAATACAGGAAAGAAAGATATTAAACAACCAAAGGTCAAATGAGACTGAATTTTTACAGGACACTGCAACACCACTTCACTTTTAATCTAACATTCACATTAAGTAGTTCAACATGAATCCCCAAGTGTTTCTCCTTTCAAGTGAACTTTTTGTTTAACACGTTTACTACAGTACTGCTATTATCACTGTCCAAAAACTGACAAAAATTATCACTATTACCAAAAACTGAGCTGCAGGCTGCCACTGCATTAGTCCAAACATTGGTGTGAAGGCCTACAGGATACACTCTGCTTTCTGTGCACTTAAATATTTAAAACTGACTGCAAGCCAACCAACACAGAAATAACACAGCAAACAGTTTTTCAGCTATAAGAAGAAAAATAAAAATTAAAAAAAAAAAAGGAAATCGAATAGAAAAAAAAAAATTCCTTGTTCCAAAAAAGCATCATCTGAGCAAAGGAGGTTTGGAAAGAGAATGGATGGGAAAACTGGCAATACAAGGCATATGCTTCAAAATTAGTTCCAGGGATTTGAGGAGAAAGATATTCTGTTACAGCTGCAGAAGCAGAATTCTCACTTTGCTCCAAAATCTCGTTTACAACCAAAAAAAAAAAAAAAAAAAAAAAAAAAAAAAAAAAAAAAAAGCAAAAAAAAAAAAAAAAATCAGATTTCCCCAGGAAGTGCAAAGGCTCCTCTATCTAATCCAACTTCTGTGGCACCAGCCGGGCCGATCAGAAGCCACGCTAAGGAACACTTGCTCCCCCTTCTCCCGTACAGATTTAGGAAGCTGCCCGCAGGTTTTAACGTGTGTGTGAGCACAGAGCTGCCCCTGCTTCTCCTTAGATCAAACATCCCCACTCCCCAGCGAGTGCAGAAAAAAAAAATAATAAAAAAAATAATCCAACCAACCAAAAAACCCCAAAAACCCAAACCACCTCAAAACCAAAACCCCAACACGCACAAAAAAAAGAACAAACCTCAACAGCTTCCCCCGCCCTCCCGGCGCGCTGCAC